>LPNX010570284.1:76582-94852 GCA_001517045.1 Pseudotsuga menziesii
ATTCGTAGTTGGAAGTTATAAAAGAAAGGTAAAGTGAATGGAGATACACACTTATATGATTATTGATTTGAGGATTCAAATTGGAGAGCTCAGCGAGCTAAGTTGGGGTTGAGTGCATGCTCAGCTAACTGATGTATTTCGGTAGCGAAATCTATCTGCCCTAGTTCATCATCAGGTTGGATCATCCAGATTCAGCACTACTTCATCATCAGGTTATATTCAACAGTTACTTAGTGAGATTGATTATTCATCCAGTTGGAGGGTTCCACCATCATACTGCGGTACCGTGGTCAGAGACATCTATTCGTTTTCTTCTATACAGAGGGCAGAACTTTTGCATGCTACTTCTATTCATCTTAGAACATCCTCATTACCCTTCCCTTGGAAGAAGGGCCTCTCAGCTTGATTATCGAGCAAGTTATCAGTGTTAGCTTTTTAACATTAAGCTAGCATTACATTAGGATCTTTAACTGAGAGAATAACAAGCACAACAATCAAACACAAGAGACAATGAACACAATGTTTTTCCTCGGGGAAACCATGAAAGAGAAAACCCTTGAACTTCCTTAGAGATAGAATCAACACCAAAAGTAAAACCCAAAACAGTAAGATGATCTCTCGACAGCAGTAACCTTCTTTCTTCCTTGCCCCAGTGTCTTCCTCTTCCTCAACTATGCGCTACAACTGAGTGTGAGTGAGTGTGTGATAAATAGAGAGGCTAGCTCTCTATTTATACTAATTCTTGACTTGACTAAACCCAACTAGGGCTGACTTCACTAGGTGAGTCTAATAACCCTAGTGCCCCGGAACTGCAGGGACTTTAACCCTTAGACAATAGGAGGGTTACCCACCTTGACTTGACATGACTTGTTTATATTATAGAAAATCCCGATAGGAACATTGGGGCATGAGATGACTCAAGTACATTACAAATGCATCCCAGAATAAACATCGGGTTACAATACATAAGAAATACAAGTGAATACATTCCGAAGTTACAATTACATTAACACTCCCTCTTAACTAGGAAGGTATTCTCTCGACACAATTTATCAGCACAAGTCTTCTTCTCTGTATCATCTGGATCATCATCGAGTCCTCGTCATCTTCACCTTCAAGTTATCTTCATCTTCAAGTCATCTTCATCTGGATCTGGATCATCATCACTGGATCTGGATCATCACTCGATCTGGATCATCATCACTGGATCTGGATCATCATTACTGGAACACCATCACTGGATCTGGATCATCACTGCTGGATCATCACGGGTGCTATCTCATGATTCTTCTCATCACAGGAAGTTCTACAGAGCCAGCCCTTTTTCATGTTGGTTGTAGGCCTGGCCTCCATGTAGGTTTTCTTTAGCGCTTATATCTGACCCTAAGTCAGAATGGCCTGCCCAACACTTATATATGATTATGTAGGAACCAATCCTATAATCATATCAGAAAGGCACGCCCAACACTCACATCTGACCATGTGGGAACACATCCCACAACCCTGTCAGAAAGGCCCAACACTCACATCTGACCATGATAGGAACCAATCCAGCATTCATGTCAGAAAGGCTCTGCACTTACATTTGACCATGCGAGGAACCAATCCAACATACATGTCAAAAATGCTCTGCACTTACATTCGACCATGTGAGGAACCAATCCAACATACATGTTCAAAAGGGCTCTGCACTTACATCTGCCCATGCGAGGAACCAATCCAGCATGCATGTCAGAAGGGCTCTGCACTTACATCTGCCCATGCGAGGAACCAATCTAGCATGCATGTCAGAAGGGCTCTGCACTCACATTTGATCATGTAGGAACCAATCCTATAGTCACATCAGAATGGCCCTCAGTCCCAGACTGAGCTTTCCTGGTAACTGATCAGGTGCCTCCATTCCAAGAATGGCATTCAGCGCTTACTTCTGATCATGTAGGAACCAATCCTACAGTCACATCAGAATGGCTCAACACTCATATCTGACATGGAATGAACCAATCCTCTCACCATGATAGAATGGCTCAACCCTTACATCTGACCATGGAAGGAACCAATTCTCTCACCATGTCAGAATGGCTCTGGGTCTCCTCATTTCCCCTTGTAGGGAACTTCGATCTAGAGAACACCAAGCTTCTCCCTGAAGTACTCAAACTTCACCCTAGCCAATGGCTTTGTCAACACATCAACTATCTGATCATCCGTCGCAACATACTGGAGTTTCAAATTGTTGGAATTTTGCTTTTCATTGAAGTTAGATAGAAAAGTTAATTAGTTCATCTTTCATAAAGTAGAAAAGATAAAAAGTTTCCTGTTTTATTGTTTAGTTAGTTCAAAGTTTTGTTTTCTTTCTTTGATATAATATTGCAAAACCTAAAAAATACCAAAATCTCTTGAATCTCACTTTGTGGATCAAGAGTGCTCTCTATCGGAGAGTTGCTTTTGTTTTGTTATCTTTTGTTTTGTTTTACTTACCCCCATGCTCTCCCGATTAGGGCCTAAAAACCTAAAAGAGACTCTTGGGTAGATTAGTTCTTTAATTTTTCTTAAGTTTAATCAATTAATTGCTAAAGTCTCTTGAACTTGCCATAACCCAAGTCAAGAGCACTCTCTATCGGAGAGCATAGTTAGACTTGCATTTTCCTTGCATTAGGCGTATAGAATAGCTAAAGTCTCTTGAACCTTTGTCATAAGACAAGGTCAAGAGCGTTCTCTGTCGGAGAGTTTTAATTAATTCACTTAATAAAATTGGCAACTCACATTCCCCTAATTAATTTACTTCGTTGATTATCCTTCAGCTAGTATGCTCTGTCGACTTTTGGGTTGGGCTCGTACTCAGAATGGTGAATGGACTTGCTAAGTTCGCAAAGAAAAACATAATAAAATTTTTACCCATAACCAACGCATCGGTGTTGTAGAAAATTTCATAAGTTTTTCTTAGTAAAGGCGCCGGAACTACCCGCTGTCTAAGCTTCTTAGCTAGCTGGTCAATCTTTGCGATACCAGCCTGGGATACTGGGGGGGCCGTCATGTCTCCAACGGATTAACTTGGAACATTTTCTCAGCTATTGAAAACCTTTCGCTGAAACCATAAGCAAGATCATCTAAAATTGTTAAAATTAACCAAGATTAAGCGCAATAAACATTCACTGGCATCATTTTGAGATTCACATCATATTTACGCTCGAAGCATCTCTGATAAGTTGACTCCATAGGCACTGGTTCTTTCTTTTACGCACTGTTGATAATCTGGGCCATTTGTCCATTGGATGTTTTGATTATAAGTTATATCTGTGAATGCTTTATCATTTTGTGAGTTCTCAAATTATTGTTTATCTTTCAATTCTTGTGATAGCAACGTGGATTGCTTTGTCTTGTGTTTAGAATTCATAACAAACAAACATATTTCATCATAATAACTCCTAAACAACATCCATCCGCATCCGTAACCATTAAAAACACTTTAACAACTTAAGAGCCATAGAAACTCTTTTGTAGGGACTACCCACCTTGGCTTCGTTAGGAGTAGGTGACAATTCCTAGCTCTGTGCTTACCCCCAAGGTCACACCTCTCCCACTTTCCTAAGTGAGGAGACAGCTTTCGGAAAGTTTCTGCTGCTGGTGTGCAATCGGCGGACAACACAACTCATCCATATATTGTGGATCCTTGTATTTCCCAAGAGCATCCATTGCTTTCAAGAACTGTTTTCCATTTAGGGAAGACACCATGAAATTAATGAGTGGATGGCCTGCTGCATCCATCCATCCATCATAAACAATATTGATACCAGATGAGGGCCATGTTGATTTAATTGGGTCTAAGATTTTATCCATCTTCTTCCTTGCCTTAACCAACAATCTTGTTCTAAGCTTCTCTGAACCAGGAGGCACACAACCAGTTGGAGCTTGTTCAACTAGACCTCAACACGTCTCAATAAACAATGATGATTGTGCAACATTGAATGAAATGAAGTTGAGATAGAAATAAAATGAAATTGTAAGGTCCATCTCATCTTGTGCCTTTTGTTGGAAAATCCTCTGCTTTGGACCACTTGGAGTTGGCCTCTTTCTTGTTGGTTGAATATCAGCCTAACTCCCATATTTGTTAGGCTTAGTGCTAGAGGATTTCCTCAAGAATGGAAGAGGATCCTCATTTTTTTGTTTTTTACTTGCAGCTACCATCTTACCCAAGCCAACATTATCGTCTCTTTTCATCTCCCTCCATTGGGTAACACTCACTGCTTTACATGCAGGCAGCCCACAAGGAAGGCCCAACAAATGGCCCTTAACCTGGCAATAGGTGCTCTTGAACTCATTCTTGAGAAATTACGAGTTCAAATCATATTCCCTCCCCCACCCAGCTTCGCCCCAAGTCCAAATTTCCTTGTCACATGCTTCCACAAAGGGTATTTCTTCTCTTGGAACTGTTGTCTTGCTAATACAGGGTTATATGCAGCTTGAGTTGCACTAGTAGCAGATGGAGCACTAGTAGGAGTAGATGAACTTAAGCTTGTATGAGAAGGAGAAAGGGAGACCGTAGCTGGGTTATTCCTCCCTTTCCTTTGCCCTTTACCGGCTGCCCTTGCAGATTGAGACATTTTTGTTGCTTGATGGCAAACTTGCGATGCTCCCAATGAAATCCCCCCTCAAGTCACTTGCAATCCTTGGAAAACCTTCAAATGGTCTTCACCTGCAAAACAACCACTCTCACAGCTTGAGATTCACTTGCAAATGTGAAAGAATGAGGGAGAAAACATACTTTATAAAGCAGTCGGCCTCTTTTCTGTCAAAACCATGTCCTGTTTTTGAGACACGGTGTACACAGATCGGGACATGATGAAGACAGCGTCGGACACGTGTTTTGACCGTGTCCTGAATCGTGTCTGTGTCGAATACGATGAAGCCAACCCTTATTTGCAGAATGCCAGAAATACAACAGATGTCTTGCTGCTTCACGTTGAACAGTCTCCAAAGGTTGAACACGTGGGAAGACATGGTAGCATTCGTTGTTCCAAATTGGTACCTTGTTCCTATTTTCTACCTTATCTAGGAGAAGTGAAATAATCATATGAATGATGACCCTGTGATGTTTGACACTTTGACTTTATTGAAGAGGAAATGTTCAGTGTTGATGAAGGATGCTTCATTCACAGAACTTTTGTATATTTTACTGATGTTTGATGTTGAAAGATCCTAGTTGCATATTGATTCCACCAAAAAAATCGGTTACTGTTTTTTTTTCATTCTCTAATAGAAGAAACGTTTTGTCAGTTACTTAGATATCGGTAGGTCTCAATGATTTCTATACAGAAAATCTCTTTTCTCTGCTGAGTACAATATAGGCATTTTGCATACTACATTATGTTAGTTAGAAGAAGAGATTTTGTAAAGAAAAGAACCTTAGGTGTCTTCATAAACTTGCACTTCCATAGGTATGCTGTTACATTTACCTATTAATATACTGGTGGTTGTGGTTGACTGTTCAGCTCTCTTTCTTGGTGGTGATGAAATTCTTTTGTAGGATGTTGGATGCAGTGAAAATGGAACCTAACAAGTTTTGTATGTCGGTTGAAAACGTGGACTGCCTTGAGCGTGTGGTTAATCAATTTGATGGAGTACTTGAGATTGGTCTTTTTCAGGTGATCTATATTTGCTTACCTAGCAAGAATTTTTGGTTGCAATTATCACATTTTTAAAAATTGTGATAGTTCTGACCTTTCCCTCCTTAGAATGTGGTGAGAAGATGCATGCCTTCCTAATTGTGATAGTTCTGACCTTTCATTCCTTACAATGTGGTGAGAAGAGGTATATTTGCTTGCCTAGCAAGAAGTTTTGGTTGTAATTGCATCCTAATTGTAATTATCACATTTTTTAAAATTGTGATTTTTGTCCTTTCCTTACTTAGAATGTGGTGAGAAGAGGTATGCTCTCAGTTACTTGCCAAAGGTTCTCAATTGGTTAAGGATGCAAAGAATGCTATTGTACATGCAAATTTGGATATTATTTCAGCCCTTGTAGCCCTGAGCAAGATGTTTGTTTTTTAAGCTTTCTCATACATATCTCTTTGTATATAGTTCTACTCTATATATTTTCTAATATAAGAAGTATTTCCTCTAATTTTTTTTTCATCTTTTCTCCTTGTCATACACAAATGTTTTCCCTTGAAACATATTCTATTATGTCATCTTTCATTTCACTTGCAAGGTTGCTAAAGCTGTTTTATCTTGCAGCGATTTCTACAGGAGGACTTAATGTTCAATGAAAGTACACAAAAACTCAGGAGTAATAAGCGGTTTTTAGAAGAGAACTCTTTTTGTCTGCGTGAGGGTTTGTTAGACATTCTTTCGCGCCTGGGTAAGGCCTTGTCTAATCGAGATATACTTGTTTAGCTCCAAAGTTAGATATTTCCCTTTCATTTACTTCTCCCTTTAGAACAAAATATTGAAGTCTTTATCCTCTGGTGTGTTTCTTCCTTGACAGATTCATCAAAGGAGGTGCCTTTTGAAAGAAGGCGCATAGTTGGATATCTGGCCTTATTTATATTACAGTCATGGTTGACCGGTTTGTTATCACTCTTAAGTGTTTCATTCTTGAGCTATTGTCTGACTGCTTCTAATCTCTCCCTGATGCATCTTAAAAGAATCGTTTGTAGAATGCATCCTTTAGGAATGTAGTATAAATACAATTTGGAGATTAAATAATGTTATATTTCTAAAGCACCTTCTAAATTTGCCTTTCTTAAATTTTCTACATGGTAACTCACTCTTTCAGTTCCTTAATCACATGCGTTCTAAGTTACATGAAACGAGGAAACTGGTAATTGAGGAAACGAGGGAAACACGACCCACCAAAATTTTGGAAACGGGGAAACACTATATATATATCATTGTAATGTCCTCTTCCGATTAGGCCTTGAGGCCCAAAACCGCTAACCTATGTGATTCCTGTGGGTTCGAGCGGTTACTGATAGCTAGGGAATCAACTGAGGACTGATGCCATCCATAGGAGATCTAGGGCATCATCATTAGGTCAAGAAGGGCCACCGGGGCCAAAGGCTACCTCCGTGCATGCCATCCAAGCATTATTTAATGATGCATGCACTCTTTAAGTCTCCATCCGCATGCATGCAAGTCAACTGCAAATTAGAAGATAAAGTGACCTAATTAGGTCAAAGATTAGGGTTTTCGCAGTTGAAAGTTATAAAAGAGGGATAAAGCGAAAGGAGACTTCACTTTTGATTATTATTATTTTGGGAGCTCTTGGTTAGCAGCACAGCGTGCCGCACAGCAGTTGGGGTTGGAGACGGAGTCTTCAGCTAACGGGATTTTGGCAGTGAAACATCTGTCCTAGTCTCATTCAGGGTAAGCCATACAGGTTCACCATTTGTTCTTACATTCATTCATAAGTTATCCAGTATATGGTATAGATCGTTGCAGGGACACGTGTGCAGCCGTAAGGGGGGGGGGGTTTCAGCCAGAAAGCCCTAATCAGTTGCTGGGCCTTCAGATCTCAGCTTTACTCCGAAACTCAGGCACCATTCTCATCATCAGCATCATACTCCGGTACCCGGTGATTATCAGACCCGTCCGTGCTCATCCGGAGTAGTTATCAGCAATTTCGGGATCCAGGGGGCGTGAGCAACTGTCTCTCTGGAGCAAGTCGCTATCCTGCCTAGAGATCTCAGAAATCCCGCATGTACCAGGCATTCTCTCCGGCACGGAAAGGCTATCAGTCCTGCAAATCGGCAGCATCATCGGACACCTCCTTCACTGAAAGCGTCACCCTTTTCTGACTGGGGTTCTTGCTGCTGGGGGTTCACTGGAAGCAGAAGAGATCTGCCCATCTCCGATCCAGTTCTCGGTGCTTGCATACTCTCTCAGGAGCAGTCTAGCCGGCTTATCAGTGGTAAGTGTTCATTCTGTCCCACAAACCCTAACCCTAATTTTTGCTATAAAATAGGGATTTTTGCATGGCAGTTTGCATGCCCAGTTGTATCAGCATATTTGATTAGAAGTAGAAAATATCGGGATTTGGGATAGTACAATCATTTAAAATAAATGATTGTGAAACATAAATGATAAAATTATAAATCATATCTCATAAAGGATTACATAATGCAACTAGTTATCTCCAAAAACAGCCTTTATAAATGAGGCTAGTACATATAGTTCTAGAAACAACCTTTATAAATGAGGCTAGTACATATATATCCAAAATCAGCCTTTATATATGAGGCTGCAAGTACAATGCAACATAGAAATAAAGAGTAAACTGTAAAAGTAAAGACTAATAGTCTTCAGCGTCATTGTCATAATCCTCCTCAAAAATAGAACAAGAAGCATGTTGAGTATCAGAACGTGTACTGGAAGAAGGGAGGCCAATTTCACTTCTAGGTTCCTCATTTATGGAAGCAAGAGAGATCTCCAAGTCAGCACATTCTGGACCCACATCCCATTCTTTAGAAGGCCCTGCTATCACAATTCTTGTAGTTGCCCCTTGAGATGATCCCATCCGTAATGGTAGAGGGGAAGAGAACTAAAGTTGTGACTTACGAGAGACAAGACCTCTGAAATAACTTAGTTGTCACACCAGTCAAGGCCACTTGACACTTTAGGTAAAGCTAATGGCTAAACCAAGGGGGGCGTCCCTAGTCAACCAATTAGGTCAACTTGTAATCAAGACAACCTTATAGCTGATAAATTCGATGGATTGCTAAAGGTATCTTGATGGATACTCTTAGATTTAATGCTATGTTGCAAGAAACGTGCCCCCCCCACGCCCCTAGCCCATTTTCTGAAGGAAACTCGGAAGCCTGTACCGTACGGTAGGGAAACACGTTTCCAATTGATGGGGACGTTTCTCGTGTCGGAAACTTGTTTCCTTCAAACAAAAACCCGTTTCCAAATCGAATTTCACTAAAATCCTGCGTTTCCTTCCACTGTCTGCTTAAAACACGTTTTTTTTTTTTGTTTTTTTGGATTTTTGGCTTTTCCGGCTAGGGTTTTAGAGGCTTCCAGAATGTTCTTTATGCCTTGGGTTTGTTATAAAATAACACCCATGTCTCCTTTTAGTTGAATTTTTAGCATTAGCATAAACTTTAACAATTTGCAGATCAACTTAAACAAATCACCAGTGCAGTAAAAACACATTCATCACATCAGCACACATGGACACAATATTTTTCATTAGGGAAACCTTCAAAGGACAAAAACCCCAAAAGCATTAATAGCTCATCTCGTAAATGAGATGGCTTAAGAAATTCTTCAAAAAGTTCCTTAAATTCCAGATCTGGAATTTTACCCACAGTACTGTAAAATTTTATCAGTAAAATTCAGACTGATAAATACAAACCACAATTTCTAGAAATACAAAAATTACCCAATTAGGGCTTTTTCACAAACTGATAATTTTTCTCTTTTGTCTGCAAAAAATCAGACTGCCTGAGAAAATCTCAGACTGCCCAACTGTACCTTTAGGCTGCCCAACCTGCTGCTCGGATACTTCCCTGCCTGAATTGCTTTCCCACTGCGTGAACTGTCTGCCCACTGCCCGACCTGTTTTTCCTGCCCAACCTGCTGCCCGGGATTCGGCAGCTCTGTCTGCACTGCCCGACAGCCTTGTAGATCTGCCTGAGGGGCAGTGTACACAGGCCGAAGCCTGTGGGGCCAGCCCGTAGGCTTCCGGGTCTGCTGCTGACCAGCCTGTGGCCACGACTGCCCTATTAGGGCCTGCCTTGGGCTACCTGAGGGTTGGCCGTGGGCCAAACCCTCATGGGTAAGCTTGAGAGGCTGTCCGGGGTGCCTAGGGTGAGCCCGTGGGAAAGGGCCAAGCCCTAGAATAGCTGCCTGGAAAAGAAATAGAGGCTGCCCAGAAAGAAGGAAGTGGTTGTCCAAAAAAACCAGTTGCCTGAAAATAGAAAAGGTTGCCCACAAAAAAAATCTCAGTTGCCCGAAAAATGGAGAAGGCTGCCCAAAAATGGAATGCTGAAGATGGCTGTGAAAAAATGCTGAAGATGGACTTTGCAGCTAGGGTTTGAACATAAGATAGTCTTCTTCACATGTGAGAGCAAAAGTGTGTGTGACAAATGAGAAGGGTTGATCTTCTTTTATAGCCTTCATTCACCTGTAATTGTACAACAAATTAGGAAAGATTAAAATAATAATATTTTTAATCTTTTCCTAATTTCACTTTCACCTTTACCAAAAGGGTCTTTTTATTTTTCCTTTGAATTTTATAAGGAGTCCTTATTTAATTTGACTTTCACTTGTGGTCATTTTCCTGTGGTCAACAAGTCTTTATTTATTTTGACTTTTGACTTTGGCCTTTTTCCAAGTGCTGCTGTGGTCCTTTTTGATTTCAAAGGTACATCATCATAAACCAAGAGAGTTATTAATGCTTTTATCTCACACACTGTGTGACACCTAGATCTGGTACTAGGGTAATTTGACCAAGGGTAGCTAATCCTTGGAGAAGCACACCAAGCCCATAGATCAAGGGTCAGGGTGCCACACACATGCCCAGACCCAGTCTAGGGTTTACTGTGTCTTCATTCGCCAAGAGAATGGCTACTCAGAACTAAGCTGAGTCTACCAGTCCTAGACTGGTCTACATCGTGGTCCTGAACTAGATGTCTACTCAACACTAGGTTGAGTCTACCCAGGGTAGATCTGGGTCTATATCATGGTCCCAGTCCAGATATCAACCATTCAATAGAATGGTCACTCAACACTAGGTTGAGTCTTCACCGTGGTCCCGGACCAGGTGGTCCCATTCTCCGAAGAGAAGGGCTCTCAATGCTGCTCAGAAAAATCAACACTCCCTCTCAGCGAGAGAGGCATTCTCTGCCATACCAAGCTTGTCACGAAAGTACACAAACTTTGATGCTGTCAGAGGCTTGGTCAAGATATCTGCAATCTGTTCATCTGTACGAATGTACTGCAACTTCAGAGCACCTCTCTGCACTAGGTCTCTGATGAAATGATACCCCATTTCAATGTGTTTCAATCTGTCATGAAACACTGGATTCTCTAAAAGCTTTATGCAACTCTGATTATCGCAATGGATGATCGTTGAGTCAAGCTTTCCCTTGAACAGATCAGATAATAACTTTCTGAGCCAAACTGCTTCCTTGAAGGCATCGCTTGCAGCAATATACTCTGCCTCAGCCGTACTTTGAGCTATGGAACCCTGTTTCTTGCTGGACCAAGAGATCATAGCTGATCCCATACTGAAGCAGTAACCAGAGGTACTTTTCTGGTCAACTGCACTGCCAGCCCAATCTGAATCTAAATATCCAGATAACAATACTCCACTGCTGAAAGTATACCTGAGCCCATAGGTGATAGTCCCTCACACATATCTGAGGACATGTTTGGCGGCTACCAAGTGTACGTGCTTCGGATTTGACATGAACTGACTCAGTGCATTCACTGTGTAGCAGATGTCTGGTCTCGTATGCACGAGGTACATCAGGGAACCAATGAGCTGTCTGTATAGAGTAGAGTCCACAGTCTGTGAACTAGAGGCTGAGTTCCGCAACTTTGTCAAGTTGGTGGTCATTGGTACGCTCATGGACTTGTAGTCCTGCATCCCAAATCTCTGCAAGATATCCACTGCATACTTTCCTTGTGTCAGGAAGATCTCACCTGGATTTTGCTAGACTTCTAAGCCAAGGAAGTAATGCATCAATCCGAGATCATTCATCTCGAATTCAGAGGTAAGCTCCCTCTTACACTGGTCTATCAACTGTTCATCACCTGCAAGAAACAAGTCATCTACATATAGAACAAGTATCAAGACATGATTATGAACAACTTTAAAGTACAAGTTAGAATCGGTTGTACTTTTGGAAAACCCCAAGCTATGGAGAAATCCATCCATCTTGGCATACCAGACTCTTGGAGCCTATTTCAGTCCATACAAAGCTTTCTTCAGTTTACATACATGGGTCTTCTTCCCATGAGTAACAAAGCCTTCAGGTTGTTCAATATAAACCTCTTCCTCAATCTTACCATTGAGAAAGGCTGTCTTTACATCCATTTGATGTAACTTCCATCCGAATACTGCAGCAAGTGAAATGATGGTTTTGATGGTAGTGTACCTGGCAATAGGTGCAAATGTCTCGTTCATAGTCAATGCCTTCTTTCTGAGTGAAGCCAGGAGCTATGGATCTAGCTTTATACTTCTCCACACTGCCATCTGCAGCGTGCTTGATCTTATAAAGCCATCTGGAAGTCACTACTGACTTTCCTGTATGTCTGGGAACAATTTCCCAAACATCATTCTTCATGATTGACTTATACTCTTCATTCATGGCATAAACCCATACCTGTTTACTTGCTGCTTCTTCGTATGATGAAGGTTCTGAACTGATAAGCTGACTCATGAGACCGGAGTACTTCTGTGGTCTTATTTTTTCTCTGAAATTCCCTGGAGGAGCTTTATGCTTCTCGGCTTCTTGTACCGTTTCTCGGTACCAAGCAGGTCTTCTTTTGGAAGGAGGAACTTCAAGTAGTTCTTCTAGTGGACTTTCAATGTTCTTAGGAACATCTGGATTTTGATCATCAAACTCTTCCTCCCTCTGAATTTCTGAATCTGGAAACTCAAGTGGGGCAATTGCATGAAATCATATTAAGTCATACAAATACGAGATTATAAAATTATTTCATAAGTTTAAGTGAAATCTATAAAGGGAGTACGAAAATCTAAAGTCAAAACTCCAAAAATAAAGAAGTAAAGAAGTGTATGTATAGAATAAAAGTGGTATAGGTTCAAGTGCCTATCTAACCCAAATCCAAGTCAAGTAAGGATATAAGAGTAAGGAAACATTAAAACACATTTCATGAAGTCCAATATATATATATATATATATATATTAATTAATAATTGTCATTACAATTACTATTTAATACAAAAAAAAAGTCAAAGAAAGGAGACCAAGAAGATATTAAAAAGAGCAGAAATCAAGTCTTGGAAGTTATTGAAGAAGTCATTGAAGCCAATTGTGGATTTGTTGAAGAAATTATGGATTCCATATATAAATCCAAATTTTGGACTAAGTGTCCTTATTGCGAAATGGAATTCCAATATCCGAGATTTTTTAAGAATGGCAATTGCTCTTGTCCAATATGTGGTAAATATTTTATTATGAAAGGCGATCAAGATAACTCAGTTGCATCACATAAACTAGAAAGCAAATTAGGATACTACAAGGAAAGCAATTAAAAAATTACAATTTGAAAATGACAAAGAGAAGTATTTTAATGATTTAATAAATACCAAATTGAAAGATCGTATTTGGGAGTCCACCAAACAAACTAAGGAATTTGAAATTGCGAGAAACAAATTCGACAAGGACATACAAGAACGAGATGAAGCGATCGCTCGTTTATGATATTATAATAAAAGAATGCTGCTTCAAATCAAGAAGACGAAAGATAAAACACAATGCAATCAAAAGTTAGAAGAGAAGATTCAAGATATCCAACAAAAATTACTGGGAAAAGACGAAGAAAATTCCTCCTTGAGGAAGGTTAATCAAGGACTAGAGGAACAAATCGAGAAGTTAAAAGAAGACAAACAGTCGCAAGATGAAAGGTTTAAGAAGATTAAGAATAATAATAATCTTTTAGAGAACAAATTAGTTCAAATCCAGAAGGAAGCATCCAGACTATCCATATAACTAATTCTAGTTGAGGAAGAAGAAACAAATACAAATTTGGTTCCCATCACAGTTCAAAAGGAAGTCAATCCAACTAAAAAACAAGCAACAAGAACTCCTTACCGACACCCAAACTACAAAAAGCTTTTTGACCAACGATAGGGTCAAAATGAACATAAACGAAGGAGTTATAAATTTAGAAGCGAAAGAGCACAAAATCTACAACCTAATCAGAAAACAGGAAGATTTATCCAACAAGACGATCAAAATCACCCCGGATGAAAATAGATCTCGGATGGACCACATCACAGACGATGCGACATTTTTTCTGTGGAATTCGTAACTCGTATCGTCTCATTTTATCAAGTGTCACAAGTACTCTTATAAAGGATCGAGAGATGACATTACAACCAAGACATCAGACGCCAACCTTGTCTTCAATAAAGCTTTGAGGAGAAAGCTTCCCTCAAGGGGAAGGCAATGTAATGAAAAAAATATAATAATTAAACATTAATAGTTAAATGAACTAATAATTAATGAAGAGGCACCTTGATGAAAGGTTATGCTCTTTACAAAAAGGCACCTAGTATGGGTATTTATACAAACGTCATTTTCTTTGTAATATCATCACTTATTTTATCAATCATATATTATATTACTTTTCCTTACATGGATTATCTCCGTTATTTGCACTGGGTATTGTGTAAGAACGATTTTGTCGTTTTTTGAAATGATTTGGTCGTTTCTGAAACGATTTTGTCGTTTCAATTTTAATGCTTGGATTAGGAAGTTTCATCAAAATTGTAGACAGTTGACTAATGTCCTTATAGGATCAACTTTGAGATTCGAGGTAGAGGCAAGGGCTAGAGCCTAGAGGAGGGGGGAACATGGTGTTATTGATGAATAGGATTGCAATATAGGCAATGATTTTGATGATTATGTATTTTCAGTTTTGATTCAGTTATGTATTGCACTTGGTGCTATTTTGATATATTTACCCTTACATGAGTAGACTTTGCATATTTGATCTCTAATGGTTTGGAATCATTGCTTGGAATGTCAAATATATTCATTAAAATTGTAAAATTTTATGTAGTTTTTAATAGTCCGAGTCATTAAAATCAAGCTGCTCTGGTTCATTGCCAGTTTCGGTTCCAATTCGAGTTGACCCTTGACTGGTTCAAGTCCCGGTTCCGAGTTTTAAAACATTGGATTAAGCCAAGCATATACCTAGAGTAACCTCATCAAACTAGGTAATAATACCCTTTCAATCTAAGTTATCGGAAACGTGGGTTTATGTGGGGTTTCCTTGTTGGAAACGAAGGGAAACTCTGAAACGCGTTTGGGACAAGTAGGAAACGGGTTTCCGTTCGTACGAAACAATTTCCCGTAGGGGAAACGGTTTTGTTCGGATGGAAACTTGTTTCCCTCACGTTTCCATTTTGGAAAATTACGTTTCTGGCTAAATAATATCGTCTGCCAGTTTTTTTTAATTTTTTTAAAGTGTAAAAATTAAAAAACAAACCTAAAAACCTAATCACGAACTATAAAAATGATCGTACTATGTCATTTTAGCAAATAGTGTTTCAGTTTGGGGCCGAGGTTTTTTTATTCACAGTGATCGTTTGAGTTTGCAGCCGGGCAGCCGAGGTTATTGTTTGAGTTTGCACTGTGCAACTGAGGTAATCGTTTGAGTTTGCAGTTCGGAGGTTTTGAGCAAGCAGCCGTCGGGTCATGTTTGAGTTTACAGTTCGTGATTGAGCAAGCAGCTAGCAGTTGCCACTTCCACCACGTCTTCCACCACTTCCTCATCGAGCAACGACGAGTGCTACTAGCAGTCACTTCCTCACCATTCACGTCACTTTCTCACAATGAGTGCTAGCCGCCACGGATTTGTGTGTAGGGCTCACGACATTTGAAAATTGAGACAACAGCCACTGTTTGGAGAGGACAACAGTGATTTGGAGAGTCAGACAAAGATTTTAGTAGGCAACAAGGTTTTCAATATTTTTTTGAATTCACTGTTCAAAATTTCCTTGTTAATCTATAAAATTTGCATTGTTTTTTTGAGGGTTTTTGTTTCTAAGTTCTATAATCGAAAACCATTTTTTGTTTGTTTGCAACTTTGCAGATCTGTGTTTTAATTTCTAGCAGCAATGGCAACTTCCAACCAAGCTACTTCATCAATCCCTAAGCCCAACAAGAGGGCTGAGTACTATCCTCTATGGAGGCATGTTCAGAAAATTTCACGATGTGGAGGTGGTGGATCATGGGAATGGCGGTGTAATCTCTGTCATTTATCGTATAAGGGCTCCTATCCAAGAGTTACGGCACATTTATTGCATGATACAGGAAAGGGGATTGAACATTGCTCAAAAACAAATGATCCAGTTGAGAGGAGGAAGTATCAGAGTGAGCATGATGAGGCTGATAGGCTTAAAAGAAGACACAAACAACTTGCTCAAGCTACTCCTCAAGCCCCAAACATTGAGCCAATGATTGTGCAACATGCTAGGAAGAGGAGGGAAAATCAGTTAGCATAAGAATCATAAAAAAATCCTGCAAGAACACCTTCAGTGCAAGAGAGCCGAATAGCTAAACTAGTGAATATGGAAGGGAGAGAAGAAGCTGAATCAAGAGTGGCTAGAGCCATCTATGCTTGTGGTATCCCTTTCAATGTGGTTCGGTCCCCTTACTGGCAAGATATGGTGAGGGGCCATAAACACAGCTCCTAAAGGATTCAAGGGGCCTCGACTATATAAGAATCCGAACAGATCTCCTTAAAAAGGAGAGGACGCTTTTAGAAGATGTTTTTAACACCAATTCATGCTTCATGGAGCAACTCTGGGGTAACTATTGTCTCCGATGGATGGACAGATACGAAGCGTAGGCCATTGATAAATATCATTGGCAATTCACCAAAAGGAGCAATGTTTATAAAGGTTGAAGAATATTCCAAGGAGCTGAAAGATGCTCAATTCATTGCTGATATTTTAATCAAATCCATTGAGTAGATAGGGCCTAACAAGGTGGTGCAAGTTATCACGGATAATGCACCCGTTTGTAAAGCTGTAGGTCTAATTGTTGAGAGCAGGTATGATCACATTTTCTGGACACCATGCATTGTCCACAATCTGAATTTGATCTTAGAAGAGATTGACAATAAAGTTCCATGGATAAAGGAGCTCACAGGGGAAGGAAGGGAAATCCTCAAATTCATCACCGACCACCATCACTCTTAAGCAATATTTCGAGAATTTTCCAAATTGGAGTTGTTGAAGGTTGCTGAGACAAGATATGCCTCCAACTTCATCATGTTACGTCGCCTTCTTGACGTTAAGCAGGCATTGGTTTCTATGGTGGTGAGTCAACTTTGGGTCGAGTGGAGACAGGCAGATACAGAGTGGGGAGCTATGGTGCGTAGGTTGTGCCTTGATGAGGAGTGGTGGAGCAAGATAGATTTCTTGCTCAAGTTCACAAGCCTTGCATTTGAGCTGCTTCGAAGCGCGAACATAGACCAACCTTTCTTGGGATACGTATATAATGGCATGGATTGCATGGTTGAGAAAACCATGGAAATCATTTCAGAAGAGTCTCCTCAGCTTTTATTTGTTGATGCTGGTTTTGCTGATTTGGTGCAGAAAATCATGCTTGACAGGTGGAACAATTTCAACAGTCCATTGCACACTTTAGCACATGCCTTGAATCCAAAGTTTTATGATGAAGAGCTCATTGCTCAAAGCAATGGGTAAAGGAAGGCTCCACATGAGGATAGAGAGGGGGCCAATGGAGTGAAAAAAGCCCTCTTAAGAATTTTTCCCGCTAATCTTCACAGGGAGGGCAAGGAAGAATTTGCTAGTTTTGCTGCAAGCTTGGATCCTTTTTCAGACATATCAGCTTTGGATGAGAGAAACACCATGAGCTCAGTGAAGTGGTGGGTTTGTCATGGAGCAAATGGTGTACATTTGCAAAGCCTTGCCATTCGTATTCTTTCACAAGTGGCAAGTTCTTCATTGGCAGAAAGGAATTGGAGCACATATGGCTTTATTCATTCTGTGAAGCGCAACAGGTTGGGCTCACAGAAAGCTAAGGATCTTGTTTATGTGCATTCCAACCTTCGTCTTGCTTCTCGTAAGGGCCCAGAATACAGCCATGGACAGTGTAAAGAATGGGACATGGATCCAGAATCCGACGACTTGGAGCTCCCTCTTGCTGCACTCAATATTGAGGAATCTAGAAGTGGAGTTGAAAATACTTCTTCCACTGTGCATTCTGCTGTTGAGCGTGTTTCATCTTCTATTTTTGAGGATCAGGATGACTATGCAGATGAGGATGATGGCTATTAGTGTGAGGCTTGAGCGGTTGAGCTCATGCTTTTATTTTATTTCTATGTTAGCATATGCATTGTTCTCAGTTTGATACATTGTACTTGCAGCCTCATACATAAAGGCTAATTTTGGTCTTTGCCACTTGGATATATACTATATAGTTTTGTTTATAAAGGCTGTTTCTGGATATTACTATTTGCATGAATGAAATGATATAGACTTGGGTTCATGAGTAAAATGTGATGGTACATTGTACAACTATGATCTAAATGTATTCTTTTA
>LPNX010570284.1:95104-135980 GCA_001517045.1 Pseudotsuga menziesii
ATGGCCTATAGAGAGAAAAGAATTACAATTGTAAAAGAAACAAGTTACCTTAGAAGGATAGGACAAGTAATCATCCACACATCAAGAAGCTACTCCACATGTGACATCCAAAGTCTTTATTTATTCAACAATATTGCTCTCAAAAGAGAAGTTACAATAGCCTCAAGGCTTCAAGCATCAACCAACCAAGAAAAGAGTGGGGAGAGCTTGCTTAAATAGCAAAATAGGAAGAGGGGGCGAATTTCATGAAGTGGAGTGAATTACCTCATGGAATTAGCTAGACTGTAATTTGACACCTCATGGAGTTAACTAGAGCTTAAGCACTCCTCATGTGCCACCTAGCAGACAAGGAGGCGATAAATAGGGATTGATTGAGACCAAATCTAATAAGAGATGACACCTCACTCAAGGAGGGCGAATTAGGGAATATTCCATTTTATCAAGTTCCTAAAATCACTGAGATTTATCTAGAACATGCAAAAATCATGGGATTTTTGTCTCCAAGGGTTGTACTAGGCTAAATTAGGGGGGTCTGAAGGGGTGTATGATTTATATTAAGGTGTTTGACACCCCCTTTAATTGTTTTAATACAATTTTACAATATTTACCCCTCCAAGGGACAAATACTAACCAAAAAAAACAAAATCATGGTGATAGACTTATTAACAAGGTTACAAGAATTGTGGGTGTGGGCAGGATCGGACGAAGAATCCTGTGTAGGTTGGACACTCATCCTGAAAATAGGAATCGGGGATTTGGAACCCTAACGCTAATTTTTTATGAATATATATTTTATATTTATATTTTTAATTTATAATGAAAATATAAAAGCAAAAAAAAAGATTCATTTAACATCTTACATCATGTATTCTAAAATAGTAAAATCTAATTTCTTATTTTGCAATGACTCAATGCTCAGTCAACATACAAAATACATCATAGATTTATGCATGTAACATCATACATCTAACATCAAGGATTCATACATTAATATCATACGTCAATCATCGATTCATCATACATGTAACATGTTACATACACCAGTGATATTGATCATATAATCGTACTGAGTAATTGATACTAGATACTTGATGATTCATTCATCATAACATCCAAGGTTCAAACTAAAATTCTTGTCAAATTGAAATTCCTAGTTTTAAAAACCGATTTGCTAAATCTAGAATCGAATCCAGTCAAAAAGGAATTGTTTCCGAATTTTTTTTTATGATTTTTTGGGGATTCCCCGATTCCTAAGAGATTCCAGTACAGAATTGAGGGGGTGGGGGGGTGAGGGCATTCCTGCAACCTTGCTTATTAATGCATGACAAAAGACCAAGGACCAAGACACTAGCCTATGGCAGATGCGGCAAGGATGTTCATGGCTTTGTTGGCAAGATTGAGTGAAAAACTTTGACAATATAGATCACTAGTATTTATATTTATCTCAGTAAAAAAACACTCCAGAGCACCTTTTACTATAACTGTCATAGTTGGGCTAGACCTTTTGCACATATAACATAGATGTCATGTCATTTTACAATTACCGTCTTTTGACCATGAGCAAAAGAGTTACAGGGAACCAATAAGAGGCAGAAGAAGAAGAGAGAAATGCTTGTCAATGCCTTGTCAATGCCAGTCTTAAGGTGATCGTGTTCGTCTTCAGTCTTCATAATCATCCTAGTGCAAGCTGGGTAGTAACAAACAGCAGTTTGAAACTTAAAAGTTGCTTTAATAGAAGTGCATTTAGTCTTAGTTAAAAGAATAACATTGACCCACTAGTTAGTAGTAGCTTCAACAAGCAGACAATAACTAACAGATGTGGCATCTTAATGGGGACAGAGATATTGTTGTTCAGATAAATATACACCAATGTGTGAAACATTGCTATTGACTATTGCAATTAAGCTTCTTTGGTGTGAAGACTGGCTATTGAAATGGATGTGCAATCATATTTTCACAATGTTACCATGGTAGCGGATCATGTATTTTTGAATATAAGCATAAAAAAATATATTGATCAGCTGTGCTCGTTATAACTTATAACTGTCAATTGTCATAATTGTTAAAGTTACAGTTGTGTAGGTATTGTGAGAAAGAAGCCCAAGGGATTAGCTCAACCAGTTGTTGCCAATGTTGCTGAGCATTTGGTTAATTGCTTGCCTGCAGCTCCCTGGTTTGAATCCCCTTGGGTGAGGAGCACTACACTATGCCCATGTGATTACTATGAAATTATGGATACCATCCACGAATGTGGAGAAGCATCCCTTGGGTTTCCCTGCAAGGTTTTCCTTGGAAAAAAAGGTTACAGTAAGAAATCACCATTGTCTAACTTCAGAGAGATACACTATACATGGATATCAATCAACTGTTAGATTAATCATTATATCTGCAGCCAATGTCCTGTAGGTGACCTTGTGTGTGATTTTGATGTAGAATATGGCTGTTATTCCTTGTAATTATTTATGGACAAGGACGTGGACAGGTTCTACAGTTGGCCAACATGTTTGAGTAAACAAAGTGCATGGGTTTGGGTTCTCTTTCAGCAATTACTAATTGTCTGCTATGCAATAACATCAGTTTCTCATATAAATTTCTGTGCATTGGCAGTGGATCCTCCAGAAAAGAAAGGGGCGAGGGTGATTCTGGAGGTCCTGAGAAGGCTACCAGTGGTCCATGTCGATAGTAACATCAGGTTTGTGCTTCTGGATTTATTGCTGGCACAACTTCCACAGTCTCTGACATCATGGTCTCCACTGAAAGAAGTTATGAAGGAAAGTACAGCAATAAAAAACCATTATCTGTTAAAGATGGATGAAGTTCTTTCAAGGTATGCTTTTTTGTTGTTCTTCTTGTTGTCTATTTATATATATAGAGAAAATCATCAATGACAGAAGGGATCTTGTCACCATGATTGATGATGACAGGAAATACACTCACTGTCAAAAATAAAAAATATTTTATGAATCGTTTCTAAATTTAACCTACAATCTACTCAGACTGATTTTATTTTAAAATATAAACAAGCAGCTTTGAAAGACTTGCAAGCAAGACAGTTTTTTTGCCGACTATTTTATTGATACGAAATGTCTGTTTCTTAGTTTATAGACTTATTCATATCAGTTTGTGTCATGTGCATTAGCCATGTGAAAAAGCAGTTAGAAATCAGATTTAGGACATTCAACTGTTGGCTGAGAGAAATGAATTGCAGTCAATGTAGAATGGAATTTTAGTTTTATAAAAACTAAATCAGTAGTGCATTAATTAGTTAAAATGTTATCAATATGTTAGCATATGCCAAATTTTTAAATAATTTGATGGATTAAAACATTATAATAAATTCTTGGAGGAAGTTGCTGCAAAGGAAGAACTGAAGAGAGCTGTAAATCTGCAAGTATAGGAGCTGATTATGGAAAGTGACTTAAGGTTAGTAATAAATGAGGTTATGATTCACGAAGGTCTGTAATGAGAGTTCCGAGTCTAACTCGAAGTTGGACTTTATGATTCATCAAATAAGATCAATTTTTACAAACTTTGTATGAACCTTGGAGTTGTGTGTCAAACCCAGATCAGCCCATAAAACAGGTTGAGTTAATCCGACAGTGAGGCTAATGTGCTGGGAAAAGCTCAATGAAGCAGCTATGAGTTAGACTCACGAGTACCTGCCAGTCAACCAAGTGTGTCCCTGGTTTTTCTTGAGTTTTTTTGAATGTTTCCCAAAATGAATGATAGTGTTTTTTGTTATTTTTTTGTGTTATTGAGTTTTTATCAATCCCAAAACAAATTCTTACTCACCAGCATTGTCGATTTTTTCACAAAGCCAAGTTTTGTAAGTAATAATTATGAATAAATGAATAAAAAAATCTCTTTGATGTTCTTGAAAGTATCCACATCAAGCAAAATGCTAACAAGGTTGCAGACAAACTTGCAAATATGGGTGCAAATGCTCCTATTGAAGATCGAATGGTGAATGCTGAGCAACCACAAGAAGGGTTTGCAAAAATTGTTGAAAAATCAGCGATTTTACAGTTTTGGTGATTCCAACCCAAGATGAGAACTTGCGGACAAAAAATTGCGAGTTCTTGAAAAACAAATTGCATAGCTTTTAAGAAAAGTCTGCAAGCATGATTTTTTTTCCTATAAGTGCAAAAAATTTACTCATTGTTTGCACAATGTGGCTGATTGCACTTCTGTCAATGGGAAGAATGTTTGAGGGTGCTGTTAGAGGGCCATAAATTTATATTATATTTTAATTGAAAATATAAAAATATTATGCATTTTTAAAATGTTCACCAAGCTATTTTTTTGTTTGAAAAATACGTCTTTAATTACAGAAAAATATTTACAATGAAAATAACATGCGGAAGGGTATATAGTATATACAATGTTCTTCATAACCTCATCCGAAGAGCTACTAGAGCATAAATAAAAGCAGAATATTGTCTGTTTTCCAAAGATTGAGCATCTTTGATGAAAAAAGCTCCCTTAGCCAAACACTCATGGCATACCTCATCTTTCCAGTGTATTGAAAGTAGGCAGAGAGCAAACCTCCTGGTTAAACTCAAACTTACACCTAATTTTCCTCAGCACAAATAACACTGGAATCCACAAGTAATGCCAAAGCTTTAAAAAGGCATCATGGACAAGAGAATGACCATCACCGAACTCACTGGGCATTAAAAACCAGGGAAAGAAGATGTCTTTGATGAAGCATCAAATACATGCGATGGGAGTGTTGCCGCCTAATTCGCACCTTGAGTAACGTGGAAGAAATCTTCAAGCCACTGGGTGCGACCTTGGGGGCAAGCTCGAGCCAAGTGCTGTCACCTGATACTCGGCTCCTCTGTTTGGGCCAACTCCTAGCGAAGCCAAGGGGGGTGGTCCCTATGGTAAGTAAAATCTAAGGTTTTTACTCTACGGAAGAAATAATTGATTCTAGGAGTTAATGTAATGAATTAAAACCTTAGCAATGAGTTACTGCGAAATGAATTAAAATAACAACACATTGATAATTCAAACACCATTCATGACAATATGCGGAAATTGATTTAACCATAAAAATGCGAAAGACCAGTGCCAATTGAATATGGAGTGCTTGTGTAAAAGGGTTGCTGCTGTGGTCTCAATGAAAGTATTGCAGTGTCTCGTTGGTAAGTTTTAAGATTTATTAGATGAGTTGATTAAGGAGTCGGTTAATTGTTGGTAATTATCTGGATTATTAGAAGGGAGGGGGATTCTCAATATACCACGAAGGTACAGGGAATATGTCCAGACTCACAGTGTGGTAGCACACGAGGAAATGTGGGCTGAATGGAGTCACGGGGGGATGTTCAACACTACACCAACAAGAATGTAGCCTAACGGGGCCCCGCAGTCGCTTTTCAGTGGTTCCCGCTTCCTATGTACAATTTCTCCACACGTAGCAAAACACAACGAGATTAATTAAAAATTAGACTAATTACTAGTCACCTAAACCCTTTTCTGATACTACCAACTGATCAGACAAAGCTGTAGTGGAAGTATAGCATATGAGGATGAAGGCCTTGTAAATTTTAAACGTTTTTTAACAAAGTTTTATAATTAAAAAGGTAAATTCCAAGAACCTCTTTCCAGATTTAGTACTCGGGCAAGCCCTTGTCCATGACCTGTACTCGGGAAAGCAAGGGGGTTTTATTTTTAAACTCAACAATGCATAAAAAATGAAGTTCTCTAATTACTACACGACTCAAATATTTTTCCTTTCGGTACTTCAATATAGTGCAGTGGGTAAGTATTCAGATTACTTTTGCAAATAAAAACTTAAAGTACCGAAGTAGTGAAAGAAAGCAACAAACTACACTAACAACACTAAAAACCACCAAAAAAGACAGCGACACAAAACCCCCCAAGGGGAATGGGGACTAGACTCTGATGAGCCTACTCAAGCCTTGTTACAATCTTGCAAAAGTGAAATGAAAGTGCACTTTGGTCCTTATACCTTGGATCCAAAGGCTTACAACAACAGGAAATAAAAGACTTTTGGTGAAAGGGGAACTTCGTTGAGTTCTTAATGGTTCATTTTCCTGCTAAATGACCAAAGTTTCCTTCTCCTTTTTGTTATACCTGCAAAAAATCAGCAAACAATCAAACACAAAAGATGCTCAAAGACACTTTAAAAGTGTCTTCAAACAATCTCCAAAAAATCTTAGAAAAATTCTAAGTCAAACTAGTTTAAGGAAATAACAAAATAGCACAAAAGGACAAGTCTTTTTGTGGATCTTGGCTCAGTGTTAGGGCAGCTAATCGAAAGAACTCTTATCTTGCAAGATTTAACTTTTCAAATATAAAAAAATTGAAACTTTTATCTTATCCTCTAGATATTAACAGGAAAGTAGCTAAGAAACAAAAGATTCTATATACTAGATCTAGCTTGCATATGAAACTTCTTTTATGGAACAACTAGCATCTATTTGCATTTGCCGAAGGAACTAGATCTTAATGTGATTTTAACCCTTTAAAATAATAGATCTAATTCGATTTGCAAATTAAAATAGTAACTAAAGTAGAGAAAGTATAAGGAGAAGGAGAAGAGTAGCTTGGATCTTTGAGCAAAGAAGACTTCGAAGGTTTAGACGTGTGGGACACCGAGGGTTTGATCCTCCGTAAGAGATCTGAAAGAACATGAGCAAGCAAGCTCTTTGCTTCTTCAAATCAGATAATCTGCAGCTAGCAACATACTTGCACACAACCCATTAAATCTAGAAATGGAACAAGATAGAAACCAAGACAATATGAGCATAAACAAATGATATATATAAATCTTGAATCTCTAACTTACTGCAAATAAAAGATTAACTAGATCAAACAAGTTCTAGCAATCCTTCCTACAAAATTGATACCAATCCTATTAGTAGGATAGGTTTTCAAAAAGCAAGTGCACAAAGACCAAATACAAGTTACCTCATAAAATCGAGATAATATTGTAGATTTTTCAGCACTTTCCCAACCCGGTTTTCAACTCCGTTTTAACACATTGTTTAATGCCCAACCCAATTTGTTTTACTGTTGCAAATTAGATTTTTCTCATAAACAACATAGGACTGAAACACAAGAAAAGCTTCTACAACTTTTTCACTAACAAATAAACACATTCATACATGAAATTTCAGACATGATATTTTTGGTCCAGTGACCCAGGAAAAACCCCAACCTCCGGGGAAAACCTGTAATAGAGAAATTTTTATTTTCAGGAAAATAAATTACAGCAATACTCAGAAATTTTTTCAGACCAACTTATCTCAATCGGATGAAAAATTCTGCCTCGTTTTTCGTGCCAAATAGGAAAAATCAAACTCAGAATTTTTTTGTTTTTTGCCTCGGTTTTTGTGCCTCTGTACAGACTGACCGTATAGACTATTTGTACGGACCTTGAAATCTGTGCCGAGAATTTTTTCTCGAAAATTGTGCCTAGAAATCCACCTAAAAAATCGTGCCTGCTGTACTGAAACCATATCGTATGGACCAGCAATAAATGCTTTTGTCCTTTCCTCGAAATGCGTGCAAAGAGAAAAAAAATTGCTGCTACTGGTATTTTCTCCTCTTTCTCAGAAAATGGCTCTTCTTCTCTCTCAAATGCAAAAGTGCCTCTTCACTTGGAAACTTTCCCTTTTGGTGAAAAAATTAGGGTGAATGAAAAGCCATCTAATCCTAGGGCTCAGATTAGTATAGAGGAGTGGTTGTGATTAAAATCACTTATCTCCACAAATTAATTAATTTCACTCACTTTTTAAATATTTCACTTAAAGTGTACTTTTTCCCTAAAGTACAATTAATGCCCTTCTCAAGTCATTAATATAAAGTCCAAGTGACTTTTTCCCTTTTCATAGTGACTTAGGCAAATGTCACTTAGGGGAACAACTCCTAGGTAAATTTCAACAAATACATCCACTCAATTGATAGCATCACACAACATGGACCTCCAAAGCCTCTTTATTTCTCAATAACAAAAGATAGTACAACAATTACAATTCTCAAGCCTTTGCTCAGCAAACTCTAACTAGTTTGAAAGAGGAGAGCAATTCTTTATTTATAACACAAGCAGGCCCATGGGGTAACCACCAACACTGAAGATAAACCCGGAGTGTATTTGAGTTGAATTGAGCTTGGACTGAGTTGAACTGAAGAGGTGATTGACACCTCTCTCACTAAACTCTACCAATCATTTATTAGCTACCAACACATCAATCCACTTACCAAACTCCACCAACCTTCCCCCTTGGCGTGCTCTTCCTCCACACGTGCGAGCTTCCATTCAGATGCACTTACCAACCTCTCAATGATTGCACAGAATATGGCGTGAGTGATCATATTAATGAAATATTCGTTTGATCCAACACTTGGTGTAAGGTGAATAACATTTGGCTAAACCAAAGTTTTAAAATGATAAGGATATAAGGGGGGTCCACTCCTACCACTCGCATGCTTCATTGCCATGCTAGCGATTCCATACTAGCTTGATGTCACCACCTAATTAATCAATCGCTTATGTTATAATAGAACCCAAGTATGGACTTACATTTAAATGAACCAAGGTTTTAAAGTGATATGGATATAAGGGGGGGTCCACTCTTTGGCTAGCGCAACCCTTCAAACCATGCTCATGATTCCCTTGAAGCTTGACGTCATTCTCCTCTTAAACATTTGTTGCCTCAACTTAACCCAAACTTTGCATGCTTTTCCAAAGGATGGGGGTTGTATGACATGGGGGCCACATGCCATGTCATTTCATATTAAAAAAAATTTAATTTTGACTAATTCAAACTTTTACCTTAGTGCCAGATTGATGCATTTTTAGTAATTAAATGTTGCTTTGATGCTCTGTTAGCCAAATAATGCCTTCTAGGGTGTTGTAGCTGCCCGAAACATAGTGAAAGTTGTCTCAAGGGTAAAGATGCTTCCCTGAGTGTGAAAACGAGCATCCCCACGCCAAAAACGGACTTCGGACCCACCAATTATTACATTTTGAAGTTTTTTCGAAATCAGACGAAACTCTAGGGTGACCTAGTACATGTCCATACGACTCATTATTGATGCCTAACACACTCATATACATTGACACGTGAACTTTAATAACCTCCTAAGGCCTAGCCGCTAAGATGACCATTCCAGCTTTGGAGGAGCGGTGAAAAACTAGAAAATTATACATCGCTTATTCAACAGTGCATAATTGACAAGGGAAAAAACACCCTGGAATGATTGGATTGACGTTTAAGTCTTAGGAAGCCAAGTCCTTTACAGATAAAAGGTCGTGCTAGTACATTTATTACAACTTCCCCGAAGGGGTATGAACATGTGGTACAAAAAAATAAAAGGGCCATGAAAGCCTGAATGGACTTCTGAACTCTGAATTTGAACAAGTATTTGTTCATCTTTGGCGGCTCATTGAAAGTCCAACTAGATGCAACCTAGTCAGTAACATCTGGCTCCAACTGTGGGATGTGTGATTGATCTGAACCTCGTGGAAATCAATCATATGAGAAACCTAGAATCTCTCGTTCCTGCACAAAAAACTAGGATAAGTAAGTCACATGTATATAGATAACCAAATGGAACAAAATAAGCTGCAATATATGATACAAAATGAAAACTTTTTATACAACTAATATATAGAAAAAATGTATAAAGCTAAGTTGCCATGAAACGTGGGTACAGGGACGGGGACGCCACTTTTTGAAACAGGGTACTTGGGTACGTTGGGGGTACTGTAGACATATATATATATATATATGTGTGTGTGTGTGTGTGTGTGTGTGTCAAAGTTTATAAAAATAAAACATGTCACACTCACATCATACATGCATATTTGATATTTCTAAATTCAATGATTCATATGAAAATTCGCATTGAAAATTTGAAACATAAAATAATTAATTTGATAAATCATATGACGTAGACTCATAGTAGATATCAACTGGAATTATATTAATATAATTAACAACATGAAATATTATATGTTCATGACACCATGAGTTCAAACTTCATTGTCATACTACATCCAAAATTTGCCTAAAGGCATTTTTAGACATGAAAAAGAAAGTTCAAAACAATAAACCTTGAACATGAACAAGATAGTCGATTTGGCTTCCTCAAGCCATGTCATCAGCAGCCTTAGGATCAATGTAATTAGCATCACTAAGGTCCTTTGTCACGTTGTCGTTGGAGTAGTGAGCACAGTGCACTAGCAGTGAGAAATGTAGTGTTGCGCAGACTTAGGTAAGGGGCAAGGGCCCACATAACATGTGTTTTAGTGTTTTATTATTTAATTTTCAAAATTTTGAACTTTAAACTTTGCAAATTGACTTGCCTCGAACGACGAGCTAAGATAAATTGCCCAACGACTGTACTGGCCATGTACCCAAACACGTGGTACGGCGTGCCGAAATCCATGCGAGTACCCTATTTTCATACATGAAGTACTGGGTACGTGAGGTTGGATTTGGGTACGGCTGGGGACGTTCCATTGAAGTACCCAAGTACCCGGTACTGGTTCGTGTACCCGACCCCCCCGGTACAGGTACCCATGCAACACAGGTATAAAGTAATATACAGAAAATGAACTAAGCTAAAAAATAAAATGCGAAGAGAGGTTTAGAGAGTCATGATACAAAGATGCCCCCATGGGCATGAGATATTTTCACTGAAAAACAGTTTCAGAATCTGTCTGTTGACAGGAAGAGTCTACTTTTCCCCATCCATGTCACTGAGATAAAAAGAGTTGTCACCAGCCACATCATGAATGATGTAAGGCCCATCCATAAACTGTCAAATTTTCTGTGCTTGCCCGACTTTTCTCTCCGTTTGTCCCAAAGTAACACTGTGTTTCCTTTTTGAAAAACCCTTGGTTTTGAGGATTTGTCAAAATTTCTTTTAACCTTATCCTGATTTTTAATATTCTGATTAACAACCCTTCTTCTGACCTCATCCAACTCTATTAGTTCATTTATTCTATTATGAAAGTCATCCTGATTAGAACCTGAATCTTGCAGAGTCTGATACACTGGTAACTGAAGATGAATAGGAAAAGTCACATTCATGCCATAAACCAACTCGAAAGGAGATTTTCCTGTTGCACTTTTCTTAGTGATTCTATCTGCCCAAAGTGCAAACTTGATTTTACTATCCCACGCCTTCTTGTTGTCACCAACAATCTTTTTCACAATGGTCATCAAGCTTTTATTGCTTGATTCAGCCAGACCATTTCCTTGGGGATAGTAATTTGAGGAATGGGATAGGATAATGCCATATTTAAAGCAAAATGAAGACATTGCTACTGAGTTGAAGGATTTGGCATTATCTGTGGTTATCTTATCAGCCACCCCAAATATGCTTGTCTAGGAGTTTTCCTTCAATGTCTTCTGAAGAGTGTTCTGCCTTCCGACTATTTTTCAACTTCTTAATTTTTGTGACTAATGTCTTATTATGATTCTTTAATCTGAAAATTTCTTCGGAATTGTTGGATAATGCTTTATTACTTTTTGTGATCTCTAACCTGTGTGCCTTTTTAGAGTCATCATTTTGTTGTTGAAGAACTTTTATCTGTTGTCGACACGACACTGGTCGATTTTTTATTCTTGATCTTCTAATTTCTTTCGTATCTGCATCATTTCTTTATCCTTGTCGTTAACGATTTTGTTCAAGCGTATTATTTCTGCTTCGTAATCTTTTCTTTCTTTCTTTATATCTTGATTTTTGATCTCTGATTAAAATCACTTTCGTTTTTTCATTCCTCGATTTTCACAGACAATTTTTCTATATGATTTTTCTGGTCGAATTTTTTTGGTTCATTGAATCTTTCTTGTATCTTATGTAGTTTAATCATTACTTCCAATTTTGTATTCATGTCACGTAAATCTTCATTGTGTCTTCGATAGTGCCTTAATTTACCTTCTAATTTTTCTACTTGTAAATGTAAATTGGTTTCCATGGTATTCCTTGTCTTTTGATTTTTTTTGATGATAATTTGGTCTTCCTTTGATTTTAACTTTTTCGGCGATAATTTGTCTTCCTTTGACTACCTCTTGTCTTCTTCTTATTAGGTTAAATAACCTTTTCCTTTTCCAAAAATAATTATTATTTCAAAATAATAATTATTAATCTCTTTTGTTTTTATTTTTATTTTTTTGTTTCCCAATAGTTATTAAAATTAATAACTATATCTATAATAACAATAATATAACTATATATGTTATTATAATTAATAACATTATCTCAAAAAATTGGGATTGAGTAATTTTATAATAATAAACATTATTATTATAAATTAATTTTAATAAAAATTCAATATTAATAATATGAATATTATTGTGTAATATCGAATTTATTAAAATTAGGGTTTTATATTCTAACTTTATTGTTTGTGTAATATGTTGTTTGTTGTTGGAAAAGAAACCATGAATTTTTTTTAACAAACCATGTGTGGTTTCTATATTCTCTTTACTTCTTTGTGTTTAGTTTTCCTTCCTTTTTTTTTCTTTTTCTTTTTAACTTTCTCTGTTTGAGTAAGGTCAAAGACCTAATTAATTCAGAAAATCTGAAATAGACAAGACAATGTCTCAAAATTCTAGCCCAAGAAGGGCCTCTGATACCAAATGAGCCGAACAATAGTTCGCTCACACAAAATATTACCAAAATACTTGGAATATTAAATAATCCATGAATACGAATATAATTTGAATATTGAATAGATAATAGAATGATCTTTACAATGATAAGGGACCATATAAATAGGCCCTCATGGTGACTATCCCAAATGAGGTGTCTCTTAATCATCCTAACTATTAATTATTTTATTATTTAATTATTACTTATTATGTTCATAACAATCAGGCATCTCATGTGCCAAGAGCGAGGGTATCCATCATGTACAAGGGGACGTCCCTCTCAAAATTTCTAGGAACCATAGGGTGTGACCATCACCAAGCGTAGTGCTCCAAGGAAATATGCCTAATAACCATCCAACATACCAACTCAAGTGTCATATCATGTGTAAAAGATAAGTCACTCTAGTGCATAAGGTTAACCCATCATTTAAACTTAGGAAATTTTATCAAACATGAAAATAATATATGAAACAAAGTTACAATTATACCTTTATAACAATTCGATGACTTATTTAACATTTACTCCCCTAGTCTAACCTTGGTGTGGCCCTATTGAACCCTATTGGGTGTCACACCCCTAAGTTAAGATGCATAGCCTATTTACCTAAGTCAAGTGAGGTTGGATGAAGTGAATTGTGTACTAGGGAGGAGAGGGGGTCTTTATGAAATAACCATCATAGCAATATAGGAGTGATAGGTCTATCCTTAATTTTGAAGAGTTAGGATTTAATATGTTGCTTCCACATGTCTACCTAAGGAAGTGCTGTATGGGTCATCCATCCTTATGCCTTCGTATTGCAATCCCTTTTTTTTATTTTTCTTTGATATTTCATTTATTTGCATTTTAATAGCCCTTTCATTCGCTTAGTCCCTTTTGCTTTAGATTTGGCTTTGATAACTTCGGACAAGGGAACTTGGCTTTTTGCAAGGGGAGTATCTCCCATAATTTTCGATTTGCATTTACATTTAATTTATTGGCATCATCCTTGAGAGTACTAGGCTCTTTTGAATTTATTTGAGGCATTCATACATGGGAATGGCAATGGGACCTTAGGTTATCACTAATGGAAAATCATTCATAAAGGGGGGAAATGAAGGGGATAGATGGATTGGTTGATGAAAATGAAAATGACTAGGTAAAATGTCATGAAACGGATTAAAAAACTTTAACTTAGTTGACTAAGGTACAACTTAACCTTCGATGAACACACTTGTAAGGCAGAGCACACCAAAGAAGACTATGACATGAGTAATTGAATTAAGCATATGAATCACTATACAAGTAAAAAAATAACAATCCATGCAAACATATCATCATATAAGAAACAAGATAAGAGTAAATGAGGGTTAGAGATGTTATTGCATGTACAAGATCATACTGTATTTCGCGAGGCTCATCCGATGCACATGGACCATCTGATTTATGCTGAAGGACCTCTCACGAGTCATCAATGATCTATGGTGACGCCACAGATCTCATCTTAGGAACAACTGATCAAAATCACCCCGTGCTGAAAGAGGTCTAACACAATGGATTATCTGTTGGAGCATGCGAGTATGATATCTCTCCAATGCCCAATCCATAGTTCCTAAACTGCAGCCCCAAATATCTGAGCCATACATTACAGTAGGTTTTATGATCACATCAGAATGGTGCATCTTCCCTACTAAGCTCCTAGAACTACTTATTTTGTGGAAATTGTCATAAAAACTTATTTACTTAATGTTAACATCTAACATAACACTACATATATTAAGTTTTTTCCCGATGGAATAAATCACAGGAAACCCTCCGAGTACTTCCCAGTGATTCATGGATGGTAAATGGAGTAATCTGTCAGCTTTGATTATGGAACCTAAACTTGAGGGGATCAAGAGGGTTGAACTGGTGAACTCCCCTACTGTGGGGGAAGAGATCTCATATCTGGCTCAGACCACTTAAGCTAACCCCTTGGGGCTAGTCTACATATACTAACTGGCAGTAACATTTAATACTATTCTACATGACATGAAGTGGGCATTGCATTATGTTTTACCAGTTTCAATTCACCTTTTTAAGGACTTCAGCTTTATCTTATATAGATTTTTTTGTTTTTGTTTGTTTGTGAATGCATGTTTTATAAATATATGAAGCTATTTGGCGCAAAAATATCATTATTGGACTGTCATTGGATGTATTCCTTGCATTATAGATTACAGCTGGAAGTCAAAGGTCTGCTTGTTTTCATTCGGGATATGCAATGTTAACACGTTTATATAGTATATCCTAAAGCAACCTAGTGGTCTTAAATTCTGTTGTACATAGTGGGAAGCTGATTCATAATTATTTGTAGAAGTACGACAGTACAAAACAATGGCAAAAGAGAGGAAGGAAACAATAATTGAAAAAGATTCTTCTCTGAGAGAGGATAGAAGAATTAGTGGGGACTGATTTTGGTTTGGTATCTAGGGATTCTCAAACAATAAGAGCTTCATTAACAAGCTGGATTGCGGCCTTTCACTCATCGATGTCTCCGATGGTATGTGGTTCTTTATAAAGATTTTATTAGGGCCTCACTTATGCTCATATATTGGCAAATCATTTTAAAACTTATGCCTACAGGGCTACATCATATTGTTTCCTTATCATTTAACATTGCAGATGCAATTGTCCGAAGTTCAAGCAACTCTTGAAATTCGAACAAAACAAATTATTCAGGTAAGTCGTTTTCAATTTGTTTCTTTGGGACAGTAGAGCTTCTTTATTGAACTAATCATTTGGAAAGGCCAAGTTTCAGTTTGAATGCATCATTGGACATCACAACCATAGCATTTGGAACTTAAATGGCCGAGTTCATAGCTATAATTTAGTTCTGATGTGTGTGAGTGTATAGTAATTATATAGGTGGTTGAAACTGTTTGGCATGTACGCACTTAGTTGCCTTGGTTGCTGTGGTATATAATTAAGATACACACTATCTTGCCTTTTGTTTTGTCCAGGGATTATTGTTGGCAAATAGACTCCAACAGATATTAAGGTCAACAATTGATCTCCATGTATTATTTGAGGTAATTTTCGATCTGCTTGTGTAGTTTAGAAGGTTTCCATTTTTTAATTATGTCTTATGCCACTTTGAGTATTAGAATGCTGTTAATTAAACATGTTCTAGACCAAGAATGAAATGGGAACTAAGCCAACTTGTGCAACTTTTTAACAGATTTAGTCGACACAAACATCACAGGTTTAACAGCAAAACAAGGAATTTATAGTAGTAGAAGGTAAGACCAAAGACGAGTCGTCTTAGGTGGAAGAATGATTAGATCCTTCATGTTTCAGCTCATCAAGCTAATTACAATTGTGATCAGTTGGTGGAGATCACCATCCTAGAAACCATTCTAACTGAACATAAGTCCTCTATTGCCATTGACACATTTAATTGTAATGCTGAAGAGATGGCCACTTTCCAAGCAGAATTTGCTACCAGCAAATAAGAGCAGAAGGATTTGGCTACAAAAATGGAAGTTGTGAGCACTGCTTTCTGGGCTCAAGTGATAAAGGCAACAGGAACTCGAAACCACCGTAATTAGTAGATGCATTCATTCATGTCAAATTTGAAAAGAAAAGGCCGACGGATTCAGATCCTAGATGCATTCATTCATGTCAAATTTGAGTCAAGGGGGCATTTAGAGAAGTAGACATAGTTCAATTAACAAGCAAATTCTCCCATCATGAGTCAGGAAAAATCTAATATTCAATGTTCTACCAAGTTTTCAGGATGCAGGGATGTAGGAGTGGTGGCAATTGTTTAAGGGTGGAACAGTAAAATACTGTTTCTTACTGAAAAATCCAACATAAATAGGATAGAAACTCCATAAATGGATAAATATATGAATAATAGAGAAGTGATGATATTACATTTACAATGATGGGTCTTGTATAATCCCATCGTGGCTTTACTAAGAGGCATGTCTTTTGATTTAATTAATTAATTAATCATTACTATTAATATTGATGATATATATATATATATATATATATATATATTTTTTTTTTTATTATTATTTATATATCATTGCCTTCCCCTTAGAGAAGCTTTGTCCTCAAAGCTTAGAGAAGACATGGCTTACGTTTGATTTTTTTCTTGAATGTTCTCTCTTGATTTCGTGTGTTTAGTCATTGCGACATTTGATGAAACGAGGCGATACGAGTTACGAATTCCCTAGAAGAAGTGCCACATCGTCTCTGATGTGGTCCATCCCAAATCTATTTTTATTGAAGCTATTTGATCATTTTGTGGTATTGGTCTTCTTGTTTGTTGTTTTGTATTTTGATTTGATGTTCTTGCTCATCTGACCTTATCTCTCATGTGTGTGTGTTCATTTTGACCTTGTCGTTGGTCAAAAGGATGTTTATAATTGGGGTGTCGATAAGGAGTTTTTGTTGTTTGTTCTACTGCTGGATTGACTTCTTTTTTAAGTGTATTGATGACTGGATTTGTATTTGCTTCTTTTTCCTCAACTTCTTTTTTTGAGCCCAAAGGTTTTGATGTCCTTCCCTGAATTTTCGCCCACTTGCTTCCGAGTAAATCTTTATCATTCTTGAGATTCATGATCGTTTCTTCTTGCGATTTCATGTTGTCTTTAAACTTTAATAGTTTCTTTTGCAGATCTCGATTTTCCTTTTCTAATTGTTGATTGCATTGAAACTTATCCTTTGCCTTCTTGGTTTGCAGAAGTAATTTCTGGTTATGATCTCTTAGACGAGAGATCTCTTCTTTTTTACCTGCAATAACCTTGTTGAAATCGTTTTGTATCGTCTGTATTGATTTCTCATTCCCCTGCAACAACATCTTTGATATTTCTTTGAAGTCTTTAGATGATGCGACCTCTGATTCTGTCTTCATGTTAATGTCCAACAATGTAGTTTTTTTCTTTTTGTAGGGGAATGTTAGAAACTTTTTTTCAGCATTTAAGATAAAATTCCCCAATGTTTTTAGCCACGGTAATCCCAAAACTAGGTCACCGTTACTACTCCACAAGGATTTAACTATAAATTGCGAAACGCCAGTATAATCTCCAATGTGCCATTGTAAATTGCTTATTGCATATTCTTTGTTTTTCCAAAAGTCTAACCTTTCACCTATATTAGAGTCTGGAATCGCTAACTCATTAGCAAATTCATCACTAATATAATTATTGCGTTCGCCGGGAGCAGTAGAAATAGTAATGTCTCTAATTGTTCCCTTTATTTGGAGTAATATTGAAACATAAGTTTTTAAAGTGCTTGGAAATCTTCCTTGCTTTTCGTCATGAGATTCCATTTTGTTATGCTTCTTATCCCAAGATATATCAAGGAAAGACATATCTTATCGTGTATAATATACTATACTTTTCAATAATTAGTTTCTTCCCCTAAGGACTTCTTGTAGATTGGGTGGTTGGGAGGAATGATTCTTACCTTCCCCACCTAAGTTCAAGTCTCACTTGCTTCTTAGTAGCAATTATTATGCACTTTTAGATTTTTTTCCCTTTAAGGTTTGTAAAATGCCAGTAGATTGGGTGGTTGGGAGGAATGAGTGTTACCTTCCCCACCTAAGTTCAAATCTCACTTGCTTCTTAGTAGTAATTATTATGCACTTTTAGATTTTTTACCTCTTAAGTTTTGTAAAATGGTGTAGATTGGGTGGTTGAGAGGAATGAGTGTCACCTTCCCCACTTAAGTTCAAATCTCACTCTTTTGTTTGTTGTTGGAGAATAAACCCCAACCCACTTATTAAGAAATCATGTATGGTTTTACTTTTACCCTTTTTTTTGTTTTACTTTTACCTCTTTTTTTGGGTTTTACTTTTACCTCTTTTTTCTTTTCTTTTCTTTTAGGACAAGGTCCTATTTTTTTGTTTTTCCTTTTCCCCTCCCTTTTTTTTCTTTTGTTTTTTTTTATTCTTTTTCTTTTTACTTTTTTTATTTTTATTTTTTGTGCCTCGATATTTAGAATGCTGAGCTGTTAAACTATTCGTCCTGTGCACCTTCCTTTTCTTCTTTTTGATGTTTGATTTCCTTCAAGAATGCAACAGAATAATATTTTTTTAAATGAGAATTTGGATAATGGCCAAGGAACTAATTTACAAAAAAAAAAAAAATCTTGGTCAAAGCCCTAGATTCAGAGAAACTCTGAAATGTTTATCAGACAAGGTCTAATAGAGGGTGTGGCCAAGGGCTGGAATCAGAACTAGCTCTGATACCATTGGAACAGTAAAACACTGTTTCTTACTGAAAAATCTAACGTAAATAGCATAGAAACTCCATAAATGGATAAATATATGAATAATAAATAAGTGATTATATTCCATTTACAATGATGGGTCTTATATAATCCCATTGTGCCTTTACTAAGAGGCATGTCTTTTGATTTAATTAATTAATTAATCAGTACTATTAATATTGATGATATATATATATATATATATATATATATATATATATTATGTTATATTTTTATTTATATAACAAAGGGATATGTGGAGATGGAGACCCCCCCCTAAATTTTAAGGAGCATCATGGGGGACATCAGGGTCTGTCAATACATAATTTTTTCTGAGACCTATTCATAAGTTTTGGTGAAAAGTCAGTCAGGGGTAGATGGCTCAAATGCATGTTTGTTGAATGATCTCGTTTCCCTTATTGAGGAGGAAGGTGATGCTTCTGAAAGGTTTTGTACAGGGAAACATTTGATGAGATTGAAAATAGTCATGTGAACTATGATACAGTTCTGTGGTTCTTAGCATCTTTGTTTATTGCCAATGGCATGGGCATTGGGAGATTGATACTTCTTTGAGTAGCTTTTGTATCTCGCTGCTAAAAGTAATCGCCGTTGAAGGCGATGTTTGTAGAGGAGACAGGACTAGGTGTGAGGTTCTTAACCCCCCTAAGCCCTTGATGTAGTATAAAATATTCGGGGATTTGTTGCTGTAATGACAGATTTGGTATGGCACATGCTATGGCTTACTTGTCTTATGAGATTGTATGTGATGATGTCAAATATGATTGGGCTGTTCAGTCATTAGAAGGCTGTCTACTTAATCTCATGTTATGTTTATCCTTCATTTTATGATTACATATTAATAATTATCTCTTGGCTGCAAATTCATAGTGTTGATGATGTTAAAGTTTTAGGGTTTTCAAAAATTCAACTAACTTGAACAATAATGCAGATCAAATAAAATGAATACTGAAGGAAAAGTACAGCAGTGACAGAGGGCTAGATAATAAAAAATATAATTTTCATTTATTTCAACTTTAACACCCCCTTAAGGATCACTGTATTAAAGGTACACAACTGAAATAATAGATACAACATGTAGAGCAACAGTAAAATCTAACAAGACTAACAAGTAGCATCAATAAAAGATCTAACTGAGAAAACAATACTGGTTTAGACCTTATACTCAAATATACTTTCAGATCAAACCTTTCTCTTAGGAGACAAGTCAGTCAAGGAACAAAACTGGCCCTTATCTGAGGGCAAGGACATACCTGAGAGAGAGATTGATAAGTTGCTGTGGAGTAGGGTTAGACAAGTACAGACCTCAAGGTGTTAACCAAAACAGTCCACAAATGACGATGGAAACTTCAAACCCTTGCTGCAATAAATAATGGTCTTCAGGACAATCATACAACAATCAAATAGAGACACCTTTCAAATGTGCAGAGGCAGCCTTAAAGCATACACTAACACCCTCAAATTGTGGTAACACCTTCACAAAGACAATGGCACCCTCATACCCAGCAGTAGGAGCCTCAAGGAGGCTAAGAGGGGCAAAGGCACCCTCTAAATAGGCTGAGCAAGTCAACACCTGCTACAACAGACTAAACAAAGGTCACGACAGCCCCAACAGACTCAACAATGGTCACAGCCCAGCCCTAGAAGGCTCAACAATGGTCATGGTAGGCACCAGCAAGTACACACCCCACAGTTCAGACCTCAAAATAGTCACGGTGGACACTAGCAAGGATATAACCCACTGAACATACCTCAGAACAGTTACGGTAGGTACCAGCAAGGCTAACAGACCACAGATCGGATCACAAAATAGTCACGACAGCCCAAGGGAGTAGCGACCACCACAGATCGGGTCACAAAACAGTCATGGAAGCCCCCAGAACAGTCACAGAACAACAATAGGGAGGACGGTGGGAGGCAAGAGGCAAACCAACAAGAAGCGACCCTCTCACTAACATCAAACAGTAGGCAACAATTTCCCTCAACATAGATCGGATCAACAAGCAACATAAACAAGCAGTCTAGGAAACCCTAGATGTCACCTAAGAACAATGTTGGAAACCCTAGTTCAGTCACAAAACAAGAAGCTGAGATACGCACCAAGACACGCTTTCATAATGGAAGCTAAGACTTGTTTTTATAGCCTCTTAAAGACTTATAGAAGAATCTTCCTTCTAATCTTTCAATGACTTAGGGTTTACTCAAAGATCAACACATCATACATTAGGGAGGATTTCCAATAACCATAAAGTTAAGTCAAACATAACAAAAGGGTCAAGGTACCACACTATGACCAATAAGGTAAACACAAGACCAAGTCAAGCATAAGGATATCTGCAAGGTGGCACATCAAAGTGGGAAGACAACCCTTTCAGCCATAAGACAAAGATGCATCAACAAGGTGGGAGAACAACCCTTTTACCGAGAAGACCAAGCAACTAAACTTTTATCTTTCTCTCTCAAGGTATATGGTCCACAATTGTTCCAAATAACTGGAATTTTTTATCATCACCATATAAGGAAGGTCCAAACTAGATGATGTGATCCTCTGGTCCTCCTGATTGCTCCTAAATGTCAGGTGCTAGTGTTATCATCAACTCCTAGAATCATTTCTTTCATAGATTAACCACCTTAGATTATTTTCATAGGGACCACCCCCCTTGGCTTCGCTAGGAGAAAGCCTAGACAGAGGAGTCAAGATCAAGTGACAACACTTGACTCTTACTTGCCTCGAGGGTCGCACTCAGTGGCTTGAAGATTTCTGCCACTTGACCCGAGGTGCGGATTAGGTGGCAACACATGGTACTTCATTGTGACAAAGAATACTCATTTATCTCACAGATTTGAGGGTATTTTTCAGTGTCATCGGTGACTGGAGGAAGGGGGCGTACTCGTTTGGAGGAATACTGGGCATATCTTCTTCTTATTTATCATATCTACCAGAAGAGTGCGCGATACATCATAGTTTAGTCTTTAAAGGGGGCGCACTGTTAGCTTGGGGGTCGTAGCACTCAGTTTCCAGTCATTTTGGGGAAGGCACAGTAGTAAGAAGGGAAATCTAGTGAGGGTGCACTTATCAAGGTGGGTGTGGGGCACATCTTTTCCTTCAAAGTTAATGCTGCTATCTACAGCTGCTATAGAGGGAAACTTCTAAAGATATTGCTGATACTTTTTTAACAAAGAGTGATGCTGCAGCAGTGAACAGTTTAGGGTTTGTTTAAGGAGGGAGCACTCAGGTATACAGGTGATTTAATCTGTTGATATATAAACCAAATCAGAGGTCGATTTGTAGAAAGGCAGCTTGTTACAGTGTGACTGGGCGCATTCTTTTGAGGACAGACATTTCCTGTGACTGTTGACATCATTTTGGGGACACATACAGAAGGACATTTCTTCTAGTGGGTGTCCAACCATCCATAACTGTACCTATAGTACCAAGGGGGGAGAAATCGTGGCAATATTCAAGGGTAGATTCATTATTTAAATATCAGAAACCAACCCACAAATTAACAAAAATCAGTTGTCCAAAAAACGTCAGCCCACAAATTTCCTTTAAAATTATGCAAGAGAAAAATATTGACCATTAACAGGCAAAACATGCATTTGTCTGCTCTTTGTCAAATTGGGATAATATTTGACATTATGGGAAGAAAAAATGACAAAAAAAACTATTTTTTAATTTCCTATCCCTGTAAATTTTTATACTAAGCAATTTTTTGGAAAATAACCCACAAATTAAAAGCAACATGGAAATCCTGCTCTGAGATGCCGAATAATGTGCTTAATGGAGGAAACAAGCAGGTATTTATAGGTGCTTTTTCCCTTTTCTGGGTTTCTGTTTTTTTCAATGTTTTGTTTATGATTGAGTTTTGGCCATATACAGCTTGTTATACCTGTTGGCTGTATCTGATTTTTATCCTGAGCATATCGCGGCCATATATGGATACAGATGCATTGTATACAAATCAAGATATGTATCCGGTCTGTATGGATGCATATTGGGGTTGTTTCTGTACCTGACATGTGATACGGCATATCCAGCAGGCCACCCCCCCTTACCCAACCACCCCCCCTTACCCAACCACCCCCCCAGCCCCTGAAGTATGTATCTAGCCTGTATGCGATTTATATTGCCCCTTTGGCATATTCATTAACTCCAGGCTTTACAAAGGAAATGCTGCTAAATGGGCTGTCGTAATGTGGTTTCTTTTTTCTTTAACCTTTTTAGTTTTATTCTTTCCTTGCTCCTTTTTATCCGACAACACATAATGATTTTTTTATCTCCTTGCCTCTAGTTAAGTTAACTTGGATATCAGCTTCTTAGAAGATTTTAAGAGGTGCTAAGATTGATTCTCATAGTATGCTGTTAAAATTTGCAGATACCAATAAAAAAGGAAAAGCTGAAGTCTCTTTGTCATTTATCGGTGCTGTTAAAAGTAAGTTCCCTAGCATATCGGTTTTAAGGGAAATATATTCAATGAAACTAAATATCTTTGCATTTTATTGATCAAGACTTCTGTTAGTTCTGGTTTTAGGCAGTGGAGAATGTTTTCCACATGAAGCATTTTGAGATTTCTCAAAGTTTACCACATATGCTCAATCTTGTCCAGTCCCATATAGAAAGTCTACTTCAACCGGTGAAGGTATGCACTTTTGTATGATGACATTGATTGCAGGCTAATTCTACTTGCACTTGTAAGGTGGTTCACAGTCATAATGAATGGTATGTTTGGCAGGCTCAATTGGAGCAAGACCTCTCAAGAAGAACTCAGCCCAACAACATGACCTTTTTGAGCTCATTAACACGAAGTATGGAGTAATGCTTTGCTGAAATGTTGTTAATTTATGATATGGATGTCCAGATGTAACACCATGTGAAATCACCAGAAATTTCTTGTTTGTAATGCTGCAGTTGATTGAAAACCGAAATGTGCAAAAAGAAAATTCAAAATTCCTTTCATGAAGATAGAAGAATGTATTAGAGAAACTCTTAAAGTAACAAGTTTATATACTTGAAACTTTGACATATTTTCGGGTTGGCCATAAAACAGGTGACATAGGTTCGATTTCCCTTTCTTCATTGGATTATCAACAGCAAGTTGTCTCTCCCAGGAGTGCTAGATTTTCTTACATTTGGCCAGGCTTAGGTGGAAGTAGTTTTAATTGCTGAAAATTGAATTTTATGCAAGTTTATAATGTAGTTCTATCTGATAGAAGGCATGTCTTAATAATCTTCCAGAAAACTAGAAACTGGGAATGAACTACACATGTTCAATATTGTTGAAATTTCTTATGCACTGGGTAGTTAATGCAGGTCTGAAAATTCACCTTCTTTTGAGTAAGTTCCTTAGATCTTAACCCTAGAATTTTCAGCCTTTAGGACTTCTGTGAATAAATATGTAAACCAGCAGCGGAACAATCACAATAATTCACTTCTAGTATCCCCAAAGTTTATGACAATTCAAGGAGAAAAAATACCAGTCATTCCAATGAGTTTCCAGCCATCGAGGGAAATTTCACATGCATAAAACAGATCTGAAAACACTTGTTATACAACAGATGTAACAGAAAACACAACAATAGATGGCTGTAGTTGTACTACTCTTTTCAATCTTAGTGTTAAGTTCCTTAACAATTTTCTCTTGAGTTTGTCAACTCAGCAAGACAATTAAGAGCTAGAAATAACCATCCCAAGAAGATAAAATGCTGAAACCAAGTCTGCAATATACACGATGTCTGGACACCTGGAAATCTTATATATACACACAATGAATGAAGTACATACATAGCATAACCTTTTCTCAAGGTTAGGACAAAATATAACCACCCAAGGTGCCTTAGCTAGGTTTAGTCGACAAACCCTGGCTCCTCCAAGTGCAACAATCCCTCCAACACTATCTCAAGGGAAAGATGTCCTCCTCTTCTTCCCCAAATAGAGAGAGAGAGAGGCCAAATGTACAAAGAATAATGTCAAGATAGAGAAATCGTCCACTTCCTCTTATTCTCCACTAGGGTTTCCTCACGAACCCTAGTCCATGACTAAGAGAGCACTCTAAAGAAGAGATACAAATGAATGTGAGATGTGTTGTTTGGTAAGATTCTCTCCTTCCTCTATTTATTTGATAGATAAGGGAGGCCAACAAAATATTAGAGGTTGGCCTAAGCCTTACCAGCAAGCCTACTAAACATAAGTATGCCACACACAAGTGAAGCTCTCCACTCCTGGAGTACAAGTGTCAAGCTCCAATGGTGATGTTGTAAAGCTATCACAAGTGTTAAGCAAGCTATCACAAGGGTGCATATCCATCTAGGGTTGAATAGACACCATGTACCCCAAATCTCATGAAGCACCCCAAACATGGTGTAAACACTTTCAGAGTAACCCAAAAATCTAACACGCTATCTTTATGAGGAGAGTGTTTATACCAACACTTGTTGACTCCCTCTGCAACTTCACCAAATCTGTATTTTGCAAATCAATATTGCCTATAGTCCCAAGATCAACCATTTTGCAACAAAGATGTCAACTATTCCATCACAACATTTCAATCATTGCATGAATAATGACCACCTATGAATATATAGGAATGTCTCCCTGGAGCAACAATCAACTGCCACCCTCGATCTTCCTTAGCATCACGGGTCAACATCAAAGGGGTGCCAGATTTTGTGCACCCCTTTTTCTAGACAAGTTTTTTCTTTTCAAGCATGATGCTAGCCATAGTTCTTGAGGCTTATCTTTGTTGCTCGTAGGCCTCCTGTTTCAAAGAATAGATAATGTGCGAGGATTAGAATATGCTAATGTTGTGATGCTATTCAAATACCAAGTTAATGATGATGATGTAATGATGTGCTAGATATTCATATGGTTTAGTTAATGTGTTAATTGTCTGAGAGTATATCTAAAGATATCACAATTTCAAGTTGACTAGGGTAGTAGATCCTTGTTTTAGTTATGTACTGTTCAACTTGGGTAATTTTTAGGTGTCTTGCAAGGACTTGTACCCCCTTCTTTGGGTCTGTATTTTGGCCATCGATCCATTTGTTTCACTCCATTAAAACTGGTTTGCATCCTTGGTCTAAGGTTGATGAATTTGAGCTTTTGATCTCCCCACTGTGACCCCTTCATCAGAAGGATTCCCTGTTCTTCCTTGTCTCTCGGGCAATGTTGTGTTGCAGTTGTCTTGTGACTGTTCATGAAGCTTGCTTGTTAATTCCTTGTGATTGTCTACTTATCAAGCGAAGAGAGTTGCTGTGGAGAAATGATCCTCCTAGACTGTTGGCATGAAAGTCCTTCCCTTACTATGCCCAAAAAATAAATGAAGGCATGTCAAAGACTTTTTGTACCTGCAAAGTCAAAGTGAAAGCCGATGACCAAGTTAAATAAAGGAAATCAAATCAAATGAAGAAGCAGGTACAAAAGCTTGCAAATGAAGAAGGCCTCGAGAGTAAAATCAAAGGCCAAGGTCTCCATAATCAAAGAATTACAAGATTGAAGAGTCCAAAAAATCAAATGAAGACTTGTCCTAGAAGACTTAGTCGAAGAAGGAACTAGAATAAAGATTTGTCCTTGTGTACAAACCATATGAATTTGAAGTATAGTCACTGAATCTTTTCAAGGACCCCTTTTGGAATCGATGATAAAGGAGCCTAATAAATAGGATGAGTTTTCAAAAAAATCAAACGAGGGAAGACTGATTGCTAGTGGTTAGGTGGGGGATTATCCCACCACACAATCACCCATTTGTGAGACACTTCCCTAATGTTTAACTAAGTGATGGAGATCACAAAGACGTTTTTTGTCCCTAATATGAGTTTTGCAGGTCTCATGGCTTCTCAAACTATGGCTCCTCCAACCCCAAGAGATACTTAAACAACCAAGCAACAAGAGTACTATCCTCTTTGGAAGTATGCCACCAAAATCAAGCAACTTCCTAGTGGGGGTTCATGGGAATGGAGGTGCAACCTGTGCAACAATGGCAAGATCTACAAGGGCTCTTACACGAGTGTCAAGGTTCACATCTTGCATGAAGGGGTAAAGGGGGTTGATGTTTGTGGCCATACCAAAAATCCAGAAGCAAGGGCCAAATTCAATAGAGAGCATAATGATGCTATGAGGTTGAAAGAACAAAGAAGCAAGTTTGGAAAGAGTGACATTGGTAACACTCGCTTAGCTGCTACGAGTGAGCCACGTATTGTCCATGAAGCAAGGAAGAGGAGGGCAACACAACTTGAAGGTGAGATGGAAAGCTCCACATTAGGGGCTAACGATAGTAGATTGTTGAAAATGCTCAACAATCAAGAGAGAGATGAAGCAGAATCCAGAGTAGTAAGTGCCCTCTATGCATGTGGCATCCCATTTAATGTGGTCCGATCCCCTTATTGGAAAGATATGGTGAGGGCAATTAACACAACCCTCAAGGTTTTTAAAGGGCCAAACTATGAAAAACTTGGAACAATTTTGCTCAAGAAAGAGAGGCTGCTTATTGAGGATGTTTTAAGACCTATTCGAAACTCATGGGCCAACTCAGGGGTGTCCATTATTTCAGATGGATGGACTGATAAGGCGTAGGCCATTGATCAACATCATTGCATCTTCACCTATTGGAGCAATGTTTTTGAGAGAAGAAGATTGTTTTGGTGGAACTAAAAGACTCCCACTTTATAGCTGATGTTTTGATTTATGCTATTGAGTAAGTTGGACCAGGTAAAGTGGTGCAAGTTATCACAGATAATGCACCAGTTTGCAAGGCTGCAGGATTGATTATTGAGAGCAGGTACAATCATATATTTTGGACTCCTTGCATTGTCCATAATATAAATCTGATCTTAGAAGAGATTAAACATAAAACTGCATGGATTAAGGAGATCACAGGGCAAGCAAGAGAGATCATAAAATTCATCACCAACCATTACTTATCTCAAGCAATATATCGAGAATACTCCAAATTGGAGTTGCTCAAAGTTGCTGAGACTAGATATGCCTCAAACTTCATCATGTTGCGTCAGCTTGTTGAGGTAAAAAATACACTGATGAGTATGGTGGTGGGCCCAACTTGGGCGGAGGGGAGACAAGCAGATTCAGAGAGGGGAAGTTTTGTGCGCAGGTTGTTGATTGATGAGGATTAGTGTAACAAGATAGACTTCTTTCTCAAGTTCACATTTCCTGCATTTGAGCTTCTTCAAGAAGCAGACACAGATAGATCTTTCTTAGGAGAGGTTTATGATGGCATGGATAGCATGGTTGAAAAAACCGTGGAATTTATTATGCACGAAGCTCCAACTTTACTTTTTGTTGATACTAATTTTTTAGAGCAGGTTAGAAGCATCATTGTTACTAGGTGGAATGGATTTAACACTCCATTACACACTTTGGCACATGCTCTTACACCACGCTTTTATGATATTGACCTCATTGCTCAAAGCAATGGGAAGAGGAAGGCCCCATATCAGGACAAGGAGGTGGCAATTGGGGTGAAGAAAGCCTTCCAAAGGTTGTTTCCAGCTTCTTTACAAATTGAAGTGAGGGAAGAATTTGCTTGTTTTGCTTATGGATTGGAGGATTTTGGAGACATGTCAGCTTTGGATGAGAGGGGCAGTATGAACCCACTTAAATGGTGGACTTTTCATGAGGCAAATGGTGTGCATCTGCAAATCCTTGCCACTCGTATCCTATCACTCGTATCCTATCACAAGTGGCATGCTCTTCAGTAGCAGAAAGGAATTGGAGCACTTATGGTTTTATTCATTATGTGAAACGAAACTGGTTGGGATCACAGAAGGCTGAGGATCTTGTATATGTGCATTCAAACTTGTGCCTTGTGTCTCGTAGGGGTGAAGAATATTCAAGTGGCCCTCATAAAGAATGGGATGTTGAGGCAGAAAACCCAGATATGGAGCTCTCTCTTGCTGCTCTTGATATTAATGTTGGTACTAGTGGTGCAAGCGAAAGTGGGATTGGCTCTTCAACTCCACGCTCTATTGCTGTAGGACAAGCCTCTTGTTCTATTTTGATGATGTTGATGAGGAGTATATGTAGCCTCAAATATAAACTTATAAAGGCTAATTTTGGGTGTAAAGCCTCATCTATAAAGGCTAATTTTGGATGTAAAGCCTCATCTATAAAGGCTAATTTTGGATGTAAAGCCTCATTTGATGAAGGCTCAGTTAATCAAGATGTGCTTTTCTTCTCAATTATTGTTTATTTGTGTCATTATTTTTTTACAAAACAATGAGGCGTGTATATATATATATATATATTATATAATATATATGTATATATTTTTAATATATATCTATATATGACGTTTCCCCCCGCGTACCCATTTTGGGGGAGTCACGTTTCTAGGTGTCCCCGTTTCGGAAACTCAGAAACTTTTCCATGTTTTGTGCAACTTAGCCTTAGACCATCTTAAACTTCACTTGTCTAACCATGGTTGTCCATCTAACTCATCCCATTAAAGAACCTTGTCCTCGCAAGTACTTAAATTTTGTTTTAGGATCTGGTTAGTTTGTAAAGCTAGTTTCTCAAAAACGTATTTGAAGATACTTTTGGTGTAGGTATATCATCGTGTATACGTGACTAGCTATGTGATGATTCAACTATGATGGTTAATTATATTGCTATGTATTTGTTCACATGGACACCCTTTATTGTTGGTCTATCATGGACATTTTTCTCTCTAGTACACCATATTTTAGATTCCATGAAAGAATTGCGAAGATATATGCAGTTTCTCAATGTTTAAGATCATGTGGGTCATCCCTCTGGGGTTGAAAAGGGGGTATTCCATATTTGAAGATCTACTAGGTATATTTGTGATGTAAAATCATATTTGGGTACCCATTTGGCCCTTTACGTAAGAAAATGAAGTCAGAGTGATCATTACTACTTCAGATCATGGGCTTCTAAGAAGGTGGTGGGTTTCTTCCTAGTGTAGTAGGTGTATATTTTCATGGACGTGTATGGGAAGGTTATAATGGATATTTTGAAGATCTAAAGGTAGATTTGGGCACCCAATTGACCCTTCTACACGCACCAGCCTTTGCATGTCACTACCTGTATACAGTTTGGTCAGATCTTACATAACCTCCTCCGTAGTGTTAGTAAATAGGCTGGAAATATAATGAACGTGCATGGAAGTGAAATATTGTCGATCTTGACAACACTTTAATTCTTTTGGGCTTCTAGGAGGTCACGCTACTGAGAGGAATCTTTTCATAGCCCAATGTTGTCTATTTGGACAGTTTTTCAGCATGCGAGGGTTTTAGAGTGGAAAATCAAGCTAAAAGTGCCCTGTTTACCTTGGTCCTACTCCTATTGCTTGGAAAAGCAATCTTGGCATTCTTTCCAAGTGCACACCCTCTGCATACTCCTTGCAACTCAACACTGAAATCTGGAAGACTAGTGACAATCACCCTCAGAATAGGCAACGCCTTGTAATGCAAGTGTCCCATCCTCGTGTGCCAAAGCTCGCACAGGTTGTCACTGTCATGTACCAAAGGCTGAACATGCTTTCTTTGCAACATGTATAAGTTTCCCTCTCTAACCCTTATCCTCACTGCCGTGTCAAGATTATCTCCCTCTAGATGTATGAGTACTTGCCCTCTCCTAAAGATAACGACAAAACCCTTGTTTTCTATAACTTAGACGAAGAACAAGTTCTTCTTCAGTCTTGGTACAAGTAGCACATCCTGGGCATCGAATGAACCTCCTGACTCAAGCTGGAATGAAACTGTTTCCTCTCCCTTCATTACATACTTGGCACCATCACCAAGCTCTAGATGGATCCCTAAGTGTAAATCAATCATTCTCTTGAATAGCTCCCGTGCTTCCATCATGTGACAAGATGCACCATTGTCCATGTACCATGCACTCCTAGCATTTGTGCTGGTAGAAAGGTAGGAAACAAGTGAGAAATCACTCTCGAACTTCGTAGCAAACTCACTCAACTAAGTCTCTGCAGATGTTGCTACTTGCCGTGTCTTTCCCTTTCCCTTCATCTCTGGACACTGAGATGCATAATTCCCATTCTTGTGTCACAAGAAACACTTGATTTTACTCAATTGTTTCTTCTTCCCTGGCTATGACGCTTCTGTTAAAGTTTTAGGGTTAGGATAGTTTTAACATAAGAAATAAAGTTTAATGCATGAACATAAATATAAAACAAGATCCAAAATAGTATTGCTCCAATCAATTTAAACTAAAATACAAATTAAACATAATTTTCATCTCTTTCAACTTTAACACTCCATTTGTCTCTGCGTTAAAGTTGGTCCTTGAGATGATTCATCAAATGCCATGTACAATAACAAAATAATAAATAATGTACAAGAGATAACAACACTAAAGAATCATAACCATTATTTTGAATCAACCTTATACTCAGATACTTTTAGGTATGATCTTGTCATTGAAGGGACAAGTCAATTGGGTAAACAATTGACCTGCCTTGAGAGAAAGAGAGGGTTAAAACTTAAAGCAGACATAAACATACCTCAGATTCTTAGTCAATAGGAAGAGAAACTTCAGTCAAATGCACAGGCTTTAGCGACTCAGTCATACCTAGTACAGTCACACTAAAGACACAGTCACACAGCACAAGAGACACTCAGTCATACTGGGAAGAGACACACAATGATGCTGCAGAGGAGACACTCAGTCATACTGGGCAGAGACAAACAATCATGCTGCACAAGAGAAACTCAATCATACTGGGCAATGAAAACAATCATGCTGCACAAGAGACACTTAGTTATGCTGGGTAGCGACAAACAATCATGCTGCACAAGAGACACTCCGTCATACTGGGCAGAGACAAACACAGTTGCGCTGGGAAATGGAACAAAGCTATGTTGCACAAGTTTTTGGAACGCGGGTACGTTGGGTACGTGGACATGAGTATCTGATACGGCTAGAAGCTTCGCCCAAATTTGCAGGAAAGGTAGGGTTGGGAGCGGCAATAATATATATTAATTTTTTAAAATATATTTAAAAAAAATAAAGTTAGAAAAACATAATTGATTAATTTCATAGATTAAACTATTTTATCCTCTTAATCCTCTAGTAGTGCCATGAAATCCATTCTTTTTAAATTTGCTCACTCCTCTAGGTTCACATTATACAAATCTTATTGTCTGAGTTTGTAAAGGCAGGTTGCATATATGTGTACAAAGCACCAATAGCTTCAGAAATCATAATATTCAATATTTTTCTAATTCCTTGTTCCAACTCCATCTATATTATTGCTCCTAAGAGTGCTTAGTCTTTGGGTGCCTTTGCATTTTTTATGGTAAATACTACTCACTTCTAATGTGGATGAACTTGATTGTTTTAAGTTCAACTAACAAACTTTCATTTTTTTTGGTATCTCGAGTTTGATATGGTTTATGATCCTAAATTGCTATATCAGTCAGTATGAATAATGTAAGCTAGCTATAGTCATTTGAGATATGAATTAAAGTTGTTCAATATGTTGGTATTGTAAAAGATACATTTGTATTCACTTAAGTACACTTGCAGCATATATTTTGAGTGTGAATGGATCTAAACATTTAAGAGGTGTGGGCCCTGTTTATTTATATAACCTTGAAAATAAAAAAATGGCATTATTGATAGATTCAATTGAAATTTCTATTATCGGTGATTTCTTGACACAATAAACTTCAATCATTCAATTGATTTTCAACACTTTTCTTATGATTTTGGCCTCCACTTGGTCGAGAGCTTGTAGAAGTTCCCTGTCTGTTTGGGAGCTTCTGGAAGCTCCCAAACAAACAGGGAGCTTCTACAAGCTCCCAATAAAAAGGGAGTGGCAAAAGAAAGTTCCCAAAAATCTCTCGAAAAGTTCCCAAGTTCCCAAAAATATCTCGAAAAGCTCCCAAGTTTCCAAAGAAGCTCCCATAAAAAAGGGGACGTTTCGTACCAGCTCCCAAGCTCCCAAGAGTGGGAAAACGCCAGGTACGGGTTGCCAAAATCCTGGGAGCGGTACCCGTGCAACTATGGAACAAGGTCATGTTGGCAGGGACGCTGAAGCTGAGTGTGGACAGACTTGGTCACGCTTGAACGAGATCACGCTGAGCGAAGAAGATAGATCACGTTGAGGGGAGAGTCAAGCTGCAAGTGATCACGAGGAACATCAGTCACACGGATGTGGAGGGAGAATGCAGACACGACCACGCTAGGGTAGAAACCACCATCACGCAGGAGAGTCACGCTGCAAGTTATCACAGTCTCATGGATGAGTGTCATACAGTCACGCGAGTGAAGTAACAATGCATGTTGAGTGATACATGATCACGCTAAGAAGAAACCACAGTCACGCTGCTCATGGAAGCGCTAGGGCAGAGACACAGTCTGGACACACGGTTATGCTGGGAACAACAACAAAGAAAAGAAAGAATGCGTGGAGCAGTAGTCACAATTCACGTAGAAGGAGAGAACCCAGTCATGCTAGGATGGAGAAACCAGTCACACTAGCAGAGGTCAGATAGTCACATGGAATGCAAAAGAGTCACGGGGGTGAGGGAGAGGTAAACAGTCACGTAGAAGTAGTCATGCAGAAGTCGCGAGCAACCAAAAACCAGATAAGAGAGAGATACGACTTCTTATATGAACTTGAAGGATACCCTTAGCTTTTTATATATAGGTTAGGGTGTTAAATAAAACAATGTGAATCAAACAATTAGGTTGACTTAGGAAAAGGTATCATAAAGTGGTGCAAAATAAAACCATAAAAAATAAATGGTCCAATGGTTTAGTAAAAAAGTGGTCCAATGATTATAAAATAAAACCATGAGGTAAAATGGTCCAAATGTTTTATGAATAAAACCATAAATTAAATGGTCCACAGGTTTTTAAATAAAACCATAAAGTAAATATGACTTGGGATAAAATCCATAAGGTAAGAGTCATCATAACAAAGGTACACACACAATAAGAGTGCGAGGACCAAGTAAGATAAAGGACCATGAGTCAACCAAGGGGGCACAATAAAAAACAACCCACAAACCCATAAGATCAAGGTGAACCATAAGGGTGGACAAACTTTTACCTATAGGACCAACAAGATGAAGGACTTCAATCTTTTCTCTCTCTCAAGGTGCATTGTTTCATATATTTTATCATCACTGTATAAGGGGAAGATCCAAACTGGATGGTACGATCTTTTGGTCCTCAATATTGCTCCTAAGGGTTAGGTGCTAGCATAGTTACATATATCAACGATATATCGGCGATATCGCGATATATCGCGAGTCATTCCCCTTGGCGATATATCGCCACTAAAAAATCGCGATATTTTCGACATTTTGAATATATAGCGATATATTGGGAATATATCGAGAGATTTTGGAAAATATCGCCCTGTTAAAAAAATTTGCATGAAATTTGAAAAATAAATTCATGGGTTAAGTTTTTGGCAGTGTTATTAAAACTAAATATATTAAATTCTTAAAGTAATAAATGGTAGTATTAAATTCTTAAAGTAAAAGTGACATTCTCCTTTACTTTCATTTTCTATCCTTTTACTTAAATTTTTAACATTGCCATTAATTGTTTCAGGGTGTTTGAGAGTGGTTCCAACTTCAAACCTCATCGGACTTCATATGCAAAAAGTAGAATTTTAGATCCCATTTAGAATTCAAAAGACTTAATAGTTTTCAGGATTTCAAGATTTCAACAATTCCACTGGATTTTATCAAGTATGAGGGTATGGGATTGGCATTTAATCAAGCACATCAACCCATCCCTGTACCTTGATGTTGGTGGCATTGACTATTGAAATCTTTTATCATGACCTTAATAAAAATGTACCCTTCACTCATTAAACATGGTAAGTTTCATCAAAATTGTAGAGTAGTTGGACCTTCCACCATAGCTTAAGTAGTTGGAGCTTCCAATTTGACGCCTAACTCATCCAAAGCACTTACAGGACCCCCTACTGCTTCCAGAGGAAGAGTGGCGCCCCTTGCCTATAAAAGGGGTAGAGGGGATCGATGATTCCTACTATTTATCATTGTATTATGTAGTATCTAGATGCCTCATGAGTCATGATGATTAATTTCTTGAGAGACATTTATTTTGATCATTTGATGTGATATTCTATCATTCCATCAAGAACATATTTCAATATTTTCAGTTTGTAACTTTATAGTCGATATGTGATCATGATCCACCATTTGACATCTTATGCATCTTATATATTAGTTGTATTTTCATATTTATGTAGCAATGTGTTTATTTGATGTTGTTGTTGCTTTAGATGTTAAAAAAATTGAAAAAAATGGTTATTTTTGTATTTTTTTGATGCTTTACGACATTTGCTGATATTTTCCGATATTTTCACAGTTGCTGCTGATAAGTTACATTCTGGACCCTCGGCGATATATTCGCCGACACGATATATGTAACTATGGGTGCTAATGACATCATCAAGGGGTGGCCAATCCCTTGAGAAACAACCTAGCAATAACTGATTAGCAGAGAGGACATCATCTTGGTCAAATTGACCAAGATTCACCTGGTTAATTGATCAGGGGTGCTCCTGCAGGAACTGCTTGGTCCCAGACCAGGAAGTCTCTGCCTCATTCTACAGAATCTGCTTGGACCTCGTGTCCAAGAAACTGTCTAGTACCATAATAGAATACCCTAGAGACATATAAGGGCCCTAACCACATGTTAGGGAATTTGCCATGGCATCAACCTGCTTGGTCCCAGACCAAGAACCCCATGAGACTATTGGGGGCCCTAGGGTACCTTTTAGGCTCTGACTCTGCCCTAGTTAACTGACTATGGTACCATCCTCTCTAAGAATGGGTATCGTAGCTGCACTAACTTTAACAACTTCCTCCTCACTGTTACCCTTCTTTCTAGAACTCTTTCCTTTTCCCTTACGTTCCTTGCTAACAAGGGCCAAATTCTCTTCGCCATCTTCCTGCTTGCATGCTCTGGATTCCTTCCAACTCTCCTCCTGGATATAATCGTTCCAAAGCCTCTCCCAGGTGGGGAGCTTTACCCGAGAGTAGAGCCCTTTTACAAATGTTTCTCAATGCTTGGTGAATCCATTCAACACCACTCAGACGAGCTCTACATCATCTACTTTCTCCCCAATGGCTACAAGTTGATCACGCATTTGAGTGATCTTCATGAGATAGATGGTAATATTGTCTGAGCTTGACATCCAAACATCTCTCAGTTTTATCTGTCATAATCATCTTCCTGTTCATGTTATGTACAAGTAGATCACGCATTTGAGTGATCTTTATGATATAGTTGGTAATATTGTCTGATCTTGACCTTCAGACATCTCTGAGTTTATCTCTCTGGAATAAATCAGTTAAAGCTTTAAACATGTCTCTGGACGATGTCTTCTCTGCTACATGAGGAATCAAGTGATCCTTCACAACGTCCATGATCAGTCTTTGGTCTTTAATGTGTTTCTTCTCATGTTTTGCCAAATCAGTTGGATTTGTCGATGTAGAAATAACCTTTGATGCATTATCCCAAAGCTCCTGTTCCTTCAAAAGCAATGTAACCCTCCCTTTACATGCCAAAAAGTAAGATGCCCCATCTAACGTATCTTCACATCTAAGACTGGTCGCTGCCATAACTAGATCTCAACAAAATATTTGTCGTGTGCTTATTCCTTCATGCAAGAACCAAGATCTACTATTGTAGATTTTAGATCTGCTTCCCTTTCAAAGTTTGAGCTCTGATACCATGTCAAAATTATCTAAACCCGAGATTTAGAGAAACAAACTCCTGGTGATTTTGCTTGCTCAAATGACAAATTTGAGCTCATTGATTTATTTATACCGTTGGGATTAATTAACATGATTTCTCTTACCTGAAGCAATAACAATGGAAAAAAATATACTGAAGAAAATTACACACACATAATTTCTGCTCTTCAAATAAGCTTTTCATTCAATAATTTCCAAGTTTATGAGGCCTCCCTTACTGGGAAATTGGCTCGAGAAAATACAACAATCAAGCTGGTTAAAATGCCCTTCTTCCAACTGCAAAACTGCCCAACAAACTTCTACCTCCCACTGTTGTGTCATATAGTTGATATGACACTGCTATTCGGCATATACGACGTTGTTGTACGACCCCGACTGGATCTGTAAGTTTTCCCATAGAGACCTACCCTGCGAACTGCTTACCCACGTCTCTGTTTGTACGATCTTGTGAATCCGTATGGCTTCCATATGAACTGTATGGATAATGTGTGCTCGGAATCTTTGCCTGGCAGGTACGATCACCTAGAATATTTTTGACAGCTACAATCTTTCTATCGTTGCCAAATCTGGAAAGTAGAAAGTCCTTCTATTTAACTCAATACTTGAGTTTCTCTCTTGAGATCTCTATCTCTCATTGGTGTTTTTCAGTGTTCACTTGTGTCTTCACCTCTCACCTTGGTTGCCTTTTATCCCGTTGAGATGAATCAAAACCCCAACTCCAATGGATGAGAGTAAATGCCATTCACTTGAGATCAGTGGTTGAGATTCATTTAACTAACTTAAATCACTTATGCCAAAAACATAGAGGCATTTCTCCAAATTAACCTCAATTAATCTAAAAAGCATTCACTTCAATAATTGACTTTAATAAAGTGAATTTCTAAAGCTTTTGAGAGGTATTAATGATGATTTCCATAAGTAAGACGCAAAATCACGGAAATACATGTCTGAGTTACAAACATCAACACTAGGATGTGTGTTTAGCACCATGAGATAGCCCTTTGAAAGAGATTTCCATCCATATATCATAAGCCTCCATTTGAGCCAGGGCATTGAAGAATAAAGGGTTTGAATACAAAGTCTTGTTTTGCACAATTCGTCCAATCATCAAGTTTCCATGAACTTCTAAAAGTTGTCATTCAAGGCATCATCAACATGCCACCCCCATGAAGTTTGTCATGAGGATTAGAAGTAGACACCCATGCAAAATGGGGGGGGGGTAACAAGCTAATAATCAAATCTGCAAGTACACAAAACTTGGACAGCTAAAAGCTTCATATATATAGTTATAAAAGATGAAGTACAAGTACATATTGCAGCTTTATCACAAAGTTGGTGCAAGTCAAGCTCTCCAAACCCTAGTTAGGAAAACTATAAGAAATTAGAAAACCTTAGCCATCGAGTCGTTCTAGGTACGAATCAATGGTAACAAAATCTAGCTACTCCACCAAAGATGAAGTACAAGTACATATTGTGGCTTTATCATAAGGTCGGTACAAGTCAAGATCTCCAATCCCTAGTGAGGGAAACCATAAGAAATTAGAAAACACTAGCCACCAACTCGTTCTAGCCATGAATCAATGGTAGCAAAAGTTGGTTAGTCCACCAAAGATCCTAAACAAATTAGCATCATCACCAACAAGTCCTCCTTGGAACCTACACTTGTATCCCGCAAATTTAGAATATGTTTCCTTCTCTTTTCCTCCACAACAAGAATAACAAGTAACACTCAGGTTTTAAAATGTCACAAAACCCTAGTTTTCATCTTTCACATGAGCTACAAGATATAATGTTTTGTTTACCCCTCTAGGGTTTTTCACTAGCCTTAGCTTCTTTGCCTCCTTAGGGTATATTTTGGACTAGGTTGCTTGAAGTCCTCGGAGACCTTACTATTACCTCATTTCTAAGATGAGTCTCTGATAGTCCTCGGAGGTCTTGACTATGCACATAGTCATTGGAGACCTTGACTATTACTCCATCCCCAAGATGAGTCTCGGATAGCCATCGAAGGTCATGACTATGTCTCTACTCATGTTGGCAACAAAGTCATGTACCACGATTTAATGGCATCAGAGCTATGTATAACATAACTTACTAGTGTCAGAGCCAGGTATTTCGGCATGACTTACCGATTGAGCTACAGAGCCATGTACCATGACTTATTGACATTGAAGCTATGTCTAACATAACTTACCAGTTCTTGGAGCCAGGTATCGCTACATGGCTCACAGGTGTCGACCCAAAACTCGGGATTTCAAACAAAATCACCGTCATTGTTCACAGGGTTTCACATCAATTTCTCCCACAAATGTTCACCTAGAACTCATGTGTTCACACAGGATCACTGTCATTGTTCACAGGCGTTCTCATGGAATCACTTGTTCCCGGATGTGTATCTAGAACTCAGGTGTTCTCAAAGAGTCACCGTTACTGTTCACAGGTGTTCACATTAGGCTAGAGAGTTCACACATAACTCATCCTTCCCTCTTAGCGAGGGGTATAATCATGGAAGCAATCTCCCACTCCATCACAAAGTGTCAGGGAGTAAAGTACGGTTCCTTTCAATGTCATACAGGTATCAGCGTGCGCCAGTTTCTCCATCCCTTTTTTAGAATGTTCGAGAGATCTCCTCACTCATGGATTGGTCGGGAGAATACTATAGTCTTGCACACATTTCAGCTAGCAGAGGTATCAAATATATCGGGGTAGACATTTTTGTCCTTCACTATACTAGATATGAAAAATAATAACAAATCATATCACTTAAATCATGTACCTGAGAGAGAGTATCAATAGGTTAGTTTCCCCACCCCATCTCAGGGTGTTCAGGATTTCTCCCTCTGTGCTGGAGCGTTTTGCGCCCTTTATATTTGAGCATTCTGCTCCCTTTGTAGCTGATCATCCTGCTCCTTTTTTGGAGAATCCATAGATACGATGTAAGTATCCATCCTGGTGATGACCAGGTTTATCAAGGATCCTTCAGTTGTCCATATCGACCAAAACAACATCGCCATTAGTGTAGCCACAATCATCATGCTTGATTTGCTCAGGATCTCAACTGTGCTATTCCTTAACTTGGGAAGACTTCATTAGGTTTTCGCCACACCATTCATAAGTGATACAATAGGCCAAGATCCTCATCTTAATGGCTAACTCCCCCTGTCCCCTCAGATATCGGCTGAATAACTCTCGTCCTCCAGAATCTATCTGCCATGACCCTTACTGGAAAGTAACTGCTTTCCATAATTGTCGAAGAGACGAACAACTGTAGCAGAGAGACCGACATCCATCAAAGACTTCTGCATCCAATCGCTAATCTCTACATGAGATCATCTAGGCCCGTGGGTCATGTGTCCACATATGTACTTGATCCTCATCTGCCTGCTGTCATGACTTCCACTTAACTGTTTTGATCGGAAGGCATCCTTGTTTCTGGGCTGAGAGTCATGCTTCTAGAGGTTTTCTGCTTTCGATCCATCTGCACATCATCGGAATCACTTGTCCTTCAGACCAAGTTTCATCATCCTTTCTTGTAGGCCATAACTCTCCCTACAAGTCAAATCCCGTTAGATGGTTAGCAACATCTATTATTTGGATGCTTGCAGTCTTCGTTATAACATACCATCAAGAGTGTGCACTACTTTAAGTATGTTAGAAGGAGATGTCATCCAAGAGGGGTCCATGAAATGTTGTGCAACATTATGGGCTAAATCATAACAAATACTACTCAAGCCTACTATACATCAATAAAAGATCTATATCACATGCTCAACCAACTTCTTAAATCTAGGAATATAGATCTGCATATATCCAAAAGCAACCAAATCTAATCTACCATAACATATAAAATCAAATACTTATCTTTTATTGTTTTGTGGGTGGGCTCCCACTGCCTCCTTTGAGAGTCCACTGATCTTCATTTTCTTGCTGGGAGTCCATCTCCACCTGGATCTTCATATCATTGCCTCAACATAGGGAGTACTAGAAGAATGTAATGTCCTCTTCCTTTTAGGCCCCGAGGCCCATACCGCTAACCTATGTGATTCCGATGGGTTCGAGCGGTTACTGATAGCTAGGGAATCAGATCAGGACTGATGCCATCCATAGAAGATCTACAACATCCTCACTTGGTCAAGTAGGGCCACCTGGGCCAAAGGCCACCTTCATGCATGACCATGCTCTTTGCATGCAAGTCAACGGCAAATTAGAAGATAAAGTGACCTAATTAGGTCAAAGATTA
>LPNX010570284.1:136162-170164 GCA_001517045.1 Pseudotsuga menziesii
ATATTTCAAAGAAGAACTCCGTAGAATCCTCATTCTTGGGCTTCTTTTGAGAGGTGTCTTCATCGACATGTACAATTGAGGCATCATGCTTCTTCTTCTTTGATTCACAATCTCGGGCATAATGTCCAAGTTTATTGCATCTGTAGCAATGAACACGTGAAAGATCCTTCTTCTTCTTTTGATTTGAAGTAGGACTTGATCTTCCACCCTTTCCTTTCTTGGGATGAAACTTCCTTCCCTTACTCTTTTTTTTCTTGACATTAGATGGTAAGAGCTTGAATTTCTTCGTGACGGGGGCTATGTATCTTGGTTCTTGCTTCTTGCTGCAAGTCTTGTCTCTTCCTGCATGCTGACTGCCTAGATACTATGAAATTTAAGCATCTTCGGTTGCCCAACAAAACTTTGAATGAATGCTTCCCAGGATGGAGGGAGACCATTAAGAGTGTTCATGACAAGTTCTTTATCATTGACTGGATCTCCAATAGTGTTTAGTTGATTCTTCAATTCCGAGATCTTCATAAAGTAAGAGGAAACTGATTCTGATCTTGACATCTTGAGGTTTGATAGTTGATTCCTTAGGGCAAGAGCATGGTTGATATTGCTATCTTGGAATAGCTTCTTCATGGATTTAAACGTCTTCTTGTTAGTCATCTTCTCAACGATCTTAGGAACCAAATGGTCCTTCACTGAATCTACCAATATTCTCCCTGCCCTAGCATCATTCTTTTTCCACTTAGCCTTCTAGACACCCTCTTCTGGTTCTGGAACGTTCTCATTCACAAATTTCAAGAGATCATTTTCTTCTAGGATGAAAAGAAACCTAGACTTCCATGAATTGAAATTGGAAGTCCCATCAAGCCTATCTTCAACCTTCATCCCATTCATCTTGACTGGAAAACTGGAACAAAACCCTAGCAGGAGTTAGGTCACAGATGAAGTATGGAGGCTTGAAATACTAAAACCACAGATGAATGCGCCCTATTTAGGCGAGTTGGAGCAAGGTAAAATTGGTTCAAAACTATGGATAGAACAACAAGAATATGGAATCCCTAGGTCTTGACTCTGACAATATTAGGTTAGAAATTGAAACTTCTCCAATCAGGATTTGGCCTCCACGAAAATATGCGCCCTAGGATGGCGAGTTGCTCTATGCTCCTTCCGGGGTGATCTGAGGTGGGAAACACTCCAAAATGTGGAGCCCTAGTTTGAAACAATGGCTTCTTTAGCACCGCTTTGATACCATGCCAGAATTTTGACAGCTGCATAGCCAGGATCACTAAAAGAAAGAGAAAGCACAGAAACAAAACAATGTGGAGCTCGTTTAACCACAATGATCAATGATAATCTCCCAACCATAGACAAAAGAATGTCACCCCTGAGCTTGCCCTTCCAATAGAGAAGAATCGTCCAGAGATAGATGTGCATCCAGATCATAGTGATACAAACCCGAAGAAAGATAAGAGAAAACCTCTCCAAAGTGGAGAAAGCCCAGAAAAACACTCCTCCTTGTAGTAGTAGCGAACTTCTCTAGCAAAGGAGAACTTGTGTTACAGTGCTCAAGTTATAATGTCCAAATGAGGAGAGGCACCCCCTATTTATATTGATTTTTAAGTGACCTTTTTAAGTGGGGCTGACTTAACTTAATCACTTGGGCCAATTTATGTTTTGCAATAATAAAAATACCTTTTATTATAATATTTCTTGGGATGACCTATGCGAGGTGATGCCTCACGCAACTACTACAACAAGAAATCGTGGTATATATATGTATATATATATATATATATATAGTTTTTTTTATTAACACATTATCTCACAATAAAATTAGAGTGAGTAGTTTGTATGTACGTTTGAAAACAATTTAGAAGTTGATTTGTTTTCATTTTCCATAAACTAGGGTTTTTTAGATTTCTTATGGGTCTGAAGTTGCTCATGGGCCCTTGGAGGTTTCCCAAAAGTTTCTACGTTTTTGTGAGTTTCCGGTACCAATACGTGGGCATTCTAGGAGTTTCGTGCAACATAGATTTCTTAGTAATTCCAAAAGATAACAAAATCCGAGCTGGAAACTCACCTAGCTTACAAGGATAAGGAACTTCTAGTCATAGGGAATATATTGGTGATATTTCCCTAAGTTGGGGCATTGTGTTGGTGCCAATGTTAGAGATACGGGTCCTCATCACAACCCTAGATCTGGAAAACTTGGAGGTCGGGTGGCGCATGTTGATGGACAATGTCTAGTAGTATAGAATAAAGCCATTAGAGTAGAGTGTGGTATTTTCTTATATTTTGTAGTACTTAGTGTCATTAGTCTTAAAGTGCTTGTATATGTCATTTATGAACTCTTTAGTTTCTCGTGTTGATATTTATGGAATGATGGCTTTATGCTTGATGTAGGATGGAATGATATATTGTTTCAGAATGGATTTTCGTAAATTGATGAACAAGCGAATCGGATTTTTTTTTTATTTTGTGCTTGAAATCTCAAATCATTCACTATATCGTCTCTTAGCTTGTCTTTCTTTGAAGATTAAGTTTTTAACACATTTTTTAGTGAAAACCTTGTACTATATGGTATGATATATTGATTTGGTTGTACTATATGATATGATATATTGATTTGGTTGTAACTTGTATGTTTTTGAAGGTGGTAAGGATGCAAATACAAAGGCCATTGACTCTCTTGCTGCGGTATGCATTATATTTTTGTATATGATTTCTTAATGTATTTTCGACATTTCTTCTAAAACTTGAAAGACATAATGCAGAATTAGTAGATATACATGGAATTGAAACACTAAGAATTATTGAATTCTAAAGACTGAAATGATTAGTATGCTTGCGATAATTTTTTCTAGAGGGCAATTGATTTAACTATTGGTCACATTGTCACACCAAGTTTCCAGGATGAGGGGACATAGGAACGGGACAACACATCTCGACGACGTGTGGAGAGAGCCCCTAATTTTAGAGAACATTGGGGTTTCCAACCTAGGAACCTTCTCAGAATCCTAAAAGAGTAAAAAGCTAGATATATGAAAAAATTTGATATATTTAACTCTTACGTGTTAACATTTGAAAACCAACAAATTTAATGATTTGAGTCAATTGCAAATCTGAATGATGAAAGCATTTAATAAATATTCACATTGGCATGTAAGTTGCAAATATATACATTTTCATCAATTACCATTTTCTTTCTCATTGAATTTATAAAAAGAATATTCAAACAATATTTATCAATAATGCGTTCAATGCCAAACATAACAGTTTAACAATTAAGTCTCACAGGTGATCTCCAATGGTGCTCTCCCAAACAAATTCTTTCATATGCAAATGATAAATGGCTATGAGTTGACATTATGGTTTTATAAGGTGTCAATAGGGTGGAGAGGGCTAGACAAATTTGGGTTGTAGTTGTTATCGCACAATGTGTAGCTACCCACTAAAGGTATCCTATCCGGGATGGTAGAGGTGAGGTAGCTAACCGGTGACGTTGCAAGGGCCCCGTCCACTGCAAGATGAAAGGTAGTTGTCACACCGGACGAGCTCTTGCCACTTTAGATCAATCCGGAGAATGATCAAGGGGGAGACCCTATTAGCGTATGAGAACTAGCGCACCTACTCAAGACACTCTAAGGGTAAAAGCAATGGATACAAGAGGTGAATAATGAGTAAGTTGATCTAGATCTAGAAAGATAGAAGTGGTAGGTGAAGTTAAGGCCAAGTTGGGAAGGCTTAAGGTAATGGGAAATTTCGCAACTCAAAGAGAAATGTACCACAAAGAGTTTAATATTGTAGATCTCGATAGATCTAGTCGAAATGAAAGGTACCCAAGTTAGATCCACCTAGGGTTTATGCAAATAGGGATGAAGTGGACCCAAGAGAGTTGATCGGGAGGTGAAATGACTAGATCTAGATGTTTGAATGATAGATCTATTGATTTAGAGTGGGTTCAAGCATACCCAACTGATAGATCTGAAGGATTGACCACAAACCTAAGGAGGGCACCCACCTAGAGGAGACTAGTGCTAGATCCAAAGGTAATTGGAGTTGAATTAATGCCAAACTTTGGATCTAGGGTTTAATTATTATTCCTAAGTGGGTTTTAATGTCCGCCATTAAATAAGCACCCAATCTATCAGATCTACAAAACTAGGGTTTTAACAATTAGGGTTTTGTGTGAGAATTGGATAAAAATATGGAAAACAATACTAACCTTGTAGATCATACCTGGAAATACCTGTGGCTGCCTTACTCGTCGATGATCCTTCTACTTAGTTACAATTCCAAGCAAGATCCAATAGCTTCGGTGTAAAACGTGTTGCTCCAAAGAGGAAATGCGCCCCCTCCACCTGTCATTCCGAACTACTGAAAGTGAGATTTGATTCACAAATAGAGAAGAACTATGCAAGTCATCTGAAAGAGAAAAACACAATGCATAAAACACAATTGGTTAGTCCATGAAAGATGAAACGATTTGCCCGAAAGATGATGTAGGGCGTCTTCACAATCTCCTCCAAGCAAGTCGATACCCTGCAAAATATTAGTATGGCCTCCACAAAATAGATATCGAATGCATAAAAGATCCACCGAAATGTCTAAGCATTAGGCATAACAATCACGACAAGAAAATTCACAAAGATTCCAAGAGATTTTCCAAAAGTTTTCTTGTATTCCAATATTTTCAGAGCCAAAAGTCCTTTTACAAATGAGAGAGCATCTCAATAAATAGATCTCTACGATACACAAAACCTAGATCCAAAAAGATCAAGGGCCAATATCAAAAGATAACATCACTCTAATCAACGACTAAGATTAGCCGGATATCAAGTAGATGGATCAACTCACTAATAGAAGCGAGACATCCACTAAAATCCCCAAGGAGGGGCGCACCACATGAAAAGTGAACAAAACATAACATGGCACATGGTGGGGGCTAGGATGTTATATAAAATATATATATATATATATATAAATAATATCATTAATATTGATACTAATAATTAATTAATTAATTAAAATAAGTGACATGCCTCTTAGTAAGGGCACGATGGGATTATATAAGACCTACCATTGTAAATGTAATTTCATCACTTATCTTATCAAATATATTTTACTATTATTCCATTTATGGAGGAGTTGTCTTATTTACGTTGGAAGGTCCTGTAGAAACAAACTTTATTTGTTTCAATGGTATCAGAGCACTGATCTTGTCTCCTGGCTAACTTCTTTCAAGTTTCTTGAAGTAGTGGTCTTTGACCTAGAATTGAGGCCTTTGGCCCTCTTCCATTTTTCTCCATTTCACTTTCCATCATCTTCTACTCCATCGCACTCCATTCATCATAGTCCTTCATCCTGAGATCTCCTTCCCTTCTAAACGGTGATCTCCTACCTCTCAACTTCCTACGCACTCCTCTCTGCTCCAACCAAACATCCCCCTTCATTCTACCTATGTGCCACAACTCCCATCTCTTCCATAGGCCATGAGCCACGCTGCCCATTCTTCTTCATCATTCGTCCGATCATTCTCCACTTCCCTTCAAACTAATTCCATGCATCAACCTGCAAATCCACACATCCACCTTGCTCACATGCCCTCCCACAGGCCACGCTCTATCTACACTTCCTCATCATCTCTTCTCCACCGAGTCCATTTCCTGGAGCCCCCCCCTTCACTGCTACACTCCACTTCGCTTTTCCCTTCCTTCTCGTCCTCGCCCCACGTCATCTCAACCGCTGCCCCTCATTCCAATCGTATCCATATCTTAACATTGCCATCGTCGCACAGTTAACTTCACGTCGTATTTTTCTCTACACCCCCAACGTTCCCCTCCACACCTTCACTTCGTAGTCTAGCCACGCTCCACTCTCTGGTGCAAACCTACCACTCGCGCGACAATTCACATCTTTCACCACCATCCATCCACCGGTTCCTCCACTCCACCACTGTCTGCTCCTGTGCGTTACCTTATCCTCCCTCCGAGTCTTGCAAATCCATTCGCCGACAACATTACCCATATCCTGCCCTTCCTCGATCCTCCTCTCTGGCCGCTCCTCCCCTGCGTCAACCTCCGGCCAACCGCGACCTGCGCAACCTCCCAACATCCTCCCTCATCCTCTCCACAGTCCTCCCTTCCGTCGGTCCTAACCACGCCACCTCCGCCGCGCCTCCCTCCTCTCCACTTTCGTTGACCTGAGACTTGCTCCTCCAAATCGTCCCCTGCTCCACGTCAGCCTTGCAACAAAAAAAAACAAAAATAGTAAAAATATATTATATAATAATATAATATATAAATTTTTTATCATTAAAACCCCACATTTAAACAATTTTAAAAATAAAAGAGAAAATAAAATATAATAATATTATTGTAAATAATAATAATTATTATAATATATAATTTAAAAAAAATTACTATTATATTTAATAGTAATAATTGTTATAACAATTAATAATTGTATAAATTTTACAATTATTAAAAAAAAAGAAAAAGAAAAAAAGGGCCATTTATCGTTGAAGGAAGCCAAGGACCATTTATTAACGAAGACGTCAAAGTAAAAGGAAGGCCATTTAAGTCAAGGAAGGCCAGTTATCATCCAAACATCGAAATATCATGCTTACAAAATCAGAATTGCAGATGCAGTTACAAGCAATATTGGCTCAGTTAGAACATTACAAAGCGACCAATAATTATCTACATTGCGGATTGATAAGCATAAATTGGTTAAAATAATTCAAGATCAAAGGTCTCATACCTTAGAAATCCAGAATCAAATATTTGGAAAAAATAATGAAGGTTTCAGAAAAATGTTATCAGGTTAGGATGAACAAATATCACATTTGAGAAGTCACAATCAAAACTTAGAAGACCAGATCAAAAAGTCAAAGAATGACGAAAAGTTATCATAAAGAAGCGATACTGAGTTCGAAGAAGACATAATGTGCTTAAACAAGCTCATCAAGGACAAAGATACTGATTTGGCACAAACCAATAAGAAGCTAGAAGATCAAGATTCAAAGATATGTCAACATCAACGACAACAAGAAAAACTCCAGCAGAAATATGATGACATTAAGAAAAAACACAAGATGGAAATTAAGAAAAGCAATGACAATTTAGCAAGCAATACTGAAGAACTATTTCGACTAAGAATTCATAACAAGATGTTACTTACGAAAATCAAGAAGCTGAAACATAGTCGGAAGACAAAACTTTCCAATGAAGACCTCGAAGGAAGAATATTAGAAAAGGAGGAAGAAAACCAGCGCCTAAGAAATTCTAATCAAGAAGCAGAGGAACAAATTGAGAAGTTAAAAGAGGACAAAAAGTCGCAAGACGACAGGTTCGAGAAGATTCAGAGTAATAACAATCTACTGGAGAAAAAAGTAGCGCAAATCCAGAAGGAAGCATCGAGACTTTCCGGAAAAAAAATTCAAGTTGAGGAAGAAGAAATAAACACAAATTCAGTCTTCCTCACAGTTCAAAAGGAAGTCAATCCCGCGGAAAAACGAACAACAAAAACTCCTTATTGACACCCCAATTATAAACGTCATTTTGACCAACGACATGGTCAAAATCAACATACACAGAAGTGTTGTCAGACAAATAAGAACATCAAATCAACATACTAAGTAACAAACGAGAAGAATCACCCCACAAAACCATCAAATAACTTCGATGAAGATAGATCTCAGATGGACCACATCAGCAACGATGCGACATTTCTTCTTTGGAATTTGTAACTCGTATCGTCTCATTTCATCAAGTGTCGCAAATACTAAAAAGAAAGGATCTAGAGATGATGGTTCAAGAAAAAAATCAGACGTAAGCCTTGTCTTCTCTAAGCTTTGAGGACAAAGCTTCTCTAAGGGGAAGGCAATGTTATATAAAAAAATAAATATAACATAATAATATATATATAAATAATATCATTAAATATTAATTTTAATACTAATAAATAATTAATTAATTAATTAAATCAAGTGACATGCCTCTTAGTAAGGGCACGATGAGATTATATAAGACCTACCATTGTAAATGTAATTTCATCACTTATCTTATCAAATATATATTACTATTATTCCATTTATGGAGCCGTTGTCTTATTTACGTTGGAAGTTCCTATAGAAATAAACTTTATTTGTTTCATAGGAGGTGACACAAATCCTTCTCTAGCATGGCCCCATGGCACAATCACAAGGTATAATCATGAAATATAACATGGAGTGATCAAAATCACTAGGACATCCTCCTCAAAATACATTAAAAACACCCCAAAGTGGAGAATGCTAGGACATGTGGACCCCATGAAGAGTGAAACTGATGCCGAAGGATGAAGGTAACCCAAACACTGTGCCTCAGGCCAATTCCATGCCATTTCCTTGCCTCAATTGCCCAAATCGATTTATTTATTAGCCATTTTCCATAATCAAAATATTGCCTCAGGAATATAAAGCTGCTCATACCTCCTTGGTGACTGAAACTGGACGTCAACTGACAACTAAAATGGACCTGGCACCATAACAATATGGTAATAGCGACTGGCTACACTCTATGTGCCGTTGCTGGCAGCCTAGGAGATTCTACCATCAGCTGCAAAGCATTTTATTTTGATTTTTCTAAGGCCAAATTGCTACAAACTGAGTACCAAATCTACTAGGAATGAGTACCCATACACCATATGTCCATAAAAAATTTACGTCAGAGGCCCCATCCATGTTAGAATAATAATAATATTAAAGCCTGTAAATGCTGATAATCATGAAAATAATATAAGCCATCATAATAAACCATCATCTGAAGCATGAATATGTCTAATGAACACTGGTAGACCACAAATAATCATCATCTGCAATCATCGGTCAAAACACATCCCAAACCCTGCTACTGACTTGGTCAAACTAGGTTGACCAGGTCAAGAATGATCAAATGATGACCCAAATGAAAACTCCGATGCTGCAAAGTACAAAATGGATATGCATGCTCAATTTGTTGAATTTTTCGCATTAGCATGAATACTTTTAAAATTTTGCAGACTAGCATAAACAAATGACAAGTGTAGTAAACAACATCAATACATCAACAAATGAACATAGGATTTTTCACTGGGGAAACCTTTAAAGGACAAAAACCCCAAAAACATTTGTAATTCATCTCGTTAATGAGATGACTGAGTTTTTTCAAAATTCCACAAACACTAACTGAGTTTGTACCACAGATCCACAATTACATAAGATAATCCAATTACACAGCAAAAATACCCAATTAGGGATTGTTGCCCTAATTTTCTCTCTCCTGCCCAGAATTAGCAGGCTGCCCAAATTCTGATTTTTGGTCGCCCACATTTGTTTGGATGATTGCCGGTACCTTGCTGCTCACCTACCTTGCTGCCCGACCTGTTTTTTGTTAGTTTTTCTTAAGATCTGATTAGATTAGGATCTTTATCTGAAAGAATAACAAGTGCAACAAAATGCATAAGATATAAACGATACGCAAGACACAACGATTTACATCTGGGAAACCATAAAGGAGAAAACCCCGCAAACTTCTTCAGAATAGTAAGATGATCAAAAGCAGTAATAAGAAATGTTCAGCAACTATCTTTCTCTCCTCCTTTGACTCTCTCTCTCTCTCTCATGCGCCTTAGAGTGTGTGTGTGGTGTGTATAAATGAGGGATATCACTTCCCTATTTATACCCTTTCAAGTCACTGACCAAATATAACATTTGAGCCTACATGTCATCTCACATGGGGCCCACTTCTCCTAGAGAGACTACAAGTACATATTACATGATGTTACATTGGAGTCTATTGCCCCGACTTAGAACGGAGGTTGTACCTCAAGGTCTAGACACAATTTAGACATCCCGTAAAGGGGTAACTGTTAGATTTTTATCGTTTAATCAATACGATCTAGGATCTTATCTGAGAGAATAACATGCACAACAATAATCACAAGAGACAAGAGGCACAAAGATTTTTCCTGGGGGAAACCATAAAGGAGAAAACCCTGCAACTTCTTCAGAGATAGAATGAGCACCAATAGCAAAAGTGAAACCCACTCTCAATTTATACTTAATTTCCACTTGACAATTACTCTATAGGGCCGACTTCTCTAGGAGAGTTCAATAACCCTAATATGACTCAACTGTGGGGTCTATTGCCCCGACTTACAATGGAGGGTTAACCTCAATGACTTTACATGACTTTATTATATTAATGACTCTCCCGATCGGAGGAACAAACATCTCCGTCGGGGTACAATGAAATACAATAAGAAATATAAAGTGAATACATTCCTAAGTTACAAATACATCAACACTCCCTCTTAACTAGGAATGTATTTTCTTAACATAGTTCAGCAGCACCAGTCTTCGTCATTGGATCATCATCAATGCTGGATCATCATCATCACTGGATCATCATCATCATCACTGCTGCTACTATCTTGAGCAAATGGTGCTATCTGTCAAGTCTACTCGTCATAGGAAGTTCTACAGAGCCAACCCTTTTTCATGCTGGATGTAGGCCTAGCCTCCATGTAGGTCTTCATCTACAGTGCCAGCGCTTTTTCATGCTGAATGTAGGTCTCATCATCTTCAACACTTATATCCGACCATGGGAGGCCCAACTTACCACCATGTTGGAAAGGCTTTGCACTTATATCCGACCATGGGAGGCCTAGCCTGCCACCATTTCGGAAGGGCTCTGCACTTACATCCGACCATGGGAGGCCCAGCTTGCCACCATGTCGGAAAGGCTTTGCACTTACATCCGACCATGGGAGGCCCAACCTGCCACCATGTCGGAAAGGCTTTGTGCTTACATTCGACCATGGGAGGCCCAGCCTGCCACCATGTCAGAAAGGCTCTGCGCTTACATCCGACCATGGGAGGCCCAACCTGCGACCATGTCAGAAAGGCACTGCACTTACATCCGACCATGGGAGGCCCAACCTACAACCATGTCGGAAAGGCACTGCACTTACATCCGACCATGGGAGGCCCAGCCTGCCACCATGTCGAAAAGGCTCTGCGCTTACATCCAACCATGGGAGGCCCAACCTGCCACCATGTCGGAAAGGCTCTGCACATCTGATCATGGGAGGCTTAGCCTGCCACCATGTCGGAAATGCTCATGTGTATCTGCGTCTTCCGGACTCATCACTTCCCTTTGGAGGGAACCTCGATCTAAAGAACACCAAGCTTCTCTCTGAAGTACTTCGAACTTCACTCTGCCATTTCTTGCATAGAATCACATTGGGGTTGATTACATCCAAGGATAACCTGCGAGCTTCGCCAAGACTGATTACATCCGAGGACAACATACAGGACTGATTACGTCTGAGTAGCCTATGAGCTTCGCCAGGATTTTATGCTCAGACAACCTGTCTCACCGGTTATGCTAGAACTCATCTCTCCCTCTTTCGAGAGATCTCGATCTGGATCACATACTGGAGCTTCACTGCTCCTCTCTCACAAATAGCCGAGCAAGTGGCAACATATTTCGCCTCGGTTGTACTCAATGCCATGCAAGACTGCATCCTGCCAAACCAGTAGCCCATACTGAATCTCAAACTGAAGAAGCAACCCAAGGTGCTCTTCTACTCAGTGGCGCTACCAATCCGAATCAACATAACCATGCAGGTTAGTCTTCTGATTCGTATCATACTTGAGCCTATACTCAACTGTACCCTTGAGTTGCCTTGGAATATGCTTTGCAGCAATCAGGTTAACATGTCTCGGATCCATCAGGAACTGGCTCAATGTAATGTCGTCATCTGATTAGGCATTAAGGACCAAACCTGCTAACCTATGTGATTCCTGTGGGTTCGAGCGGTTACTGAGAGTTAGGGAATCATCTAAGTAAGCACTGATGCCATCTATAGAAAATCTAGGGCATCAATATGTTATCACCATTAGGTCAAGAAGGGCCACCGGGGCCAAAGGCCACCATCATGCATGCCATCTAAGCATTATTTAATGATGCATGCACACATTTAAGTCTCCATGCGCATGCATGCAAGTCAACTGCAAATTAGAAATTAAAGTGACCTAATTAGGTCAAAGGTTAGGGTTTTCGCAGTTGAAAGTTATAAAAGGAAGATAAAGTGAGAGGATACTTACTTTTGATGATTATTATTTTGGAGCTCTTGAATAGCAGCACATCAGTTGGGGTTGGAGACGGCGTCTTCCTCTAGCGGGGTTTCGGCAGTGAGATATCTGCCCTAGTCTCATTCAGGGTAAGCCATACAGGTTCACCATTTGCTCTTCCATTTATTCATAGTTATCCAGTATACGACAGAGATTGTTGTAGGGGCACGTTTGCAGCCGTAAGGGGTTTTCAGCTGGAAAGCCCTAATCATTCGCTGGGTCTTCAGATCTCAGTTTACCTTCGAAACCCAGGCACCATTCTCATCATCGATATCTTACTCCAGTACTCGGTGATTATCAGATCCGATCGTGCTCATCCTGAGCAGTTATTAGCCATTTCGGGATCAGGGGGGGCGTGAGCAGCTGAACCTCTAGAACAATTCGCTAGCCTGCCTAGAGACCTCAGAATTTCTGCATGTGCCAGGCATTCTCTTCGGCACGGGAAGGCTATCAGTCCTGCAAATCAGTAACTTCGTCGGACACCTTCACTGAAAACGTCACCCTTAGCTGATTTAGGGTTCGTGTTGCTGGGGTATCATTGGAAGCAGAAGATACCAGTTCATCTCCGATTCAGCTCTTGATGCATGCATACAAACCCTATCCCTAATTTTTGCTATAAAATAGGGAATATTTGCATGCCCGGTTGTATCCACATATTTGCATAGAATTAGAAAATATCGGGATTTGGGATATTACAGTGGTATCAAAGCTATCTTCTTGGCCAGCTGTGGGCTTAAGAAATGAGAAATAGATGAATACAGAAGGAGACCCTTTTGTAACCTATAGGAGAAGAAAGAGTAGATACACATGGGAGTTTGAGGATATCCAACTAGAGGATATCAGCTCAGACATGGAACAAACATGTATACACTCTGATAAGGGAAAAGGAATGGGAGAAGAGGAGGACAGGATGGAGTTTCTCAACTTAGTATCTGCATTGTAAGACTTAGCCAAAGGGCAAAAAGATGTACTCAATGCAATCAACAGATTATCTGCGAAACCAGAAATAGGTATCAACAGTACACCTCCCTCACCGGTAGATCGAGTATCTACAAGCAACAGTGGAAGGTTGCGTACACTAATATACATAATACACTGCACATACATAGCAGACCTTCCAACAGGCCTACCATGCCTCACTTCTTGGCAGATACAGTAGGTGGTCCAGTCATGCAGGTAGAACCTAGCGAACCTTTTGGGGCTTATTTGCAGGAATACAGGGACTTAGGGGATGAGTTTCATGCTGCCATGTCTTTTTCGGATTTCTGCAACATGAAGAGTAGGAAAAGGCCCAGGAATTTCAATCACAACTATGAGTTGCAGAAGACCTTGGGCAGGTTGATCATCCCAAACTTTGATGGGACTCGTGGAGGTTCAGTGAGGATATGGGTTCAAAAGTTGGATACCAATTTCCAACTCAATCCCATGACAGAGACAAATGCCATTAAATTGGCTACACTCCACCTGGACGGAGAGGTTCACGAATGGTGGTACCACGGATTGGTGACATTGGGTCACAACACCATACACTCCTACTGTGAGTTCACTCAGAAGCTCATGGAGCGGTTTGACAGGAAGGATCCAGAGATACATTTCAGGGAGTTAGCTTAACTCAAATAGACAAGTAGTGCAGAAGCCTTCATCTCAGAATTCCAGAAGATAGCGGTCATGGTAACAGATGTGTCAGAGAGTAGGTTGACTATGTTATTCACTGAGGCCCTAACAGAGCCACTATGGGGATGGGTCAAAGCCTACAAACCCCCCACTCTGTAGGATGCCATTAGTAGAGCCAGAGATCTACAGGATTCAGTCCCCAAGAACAGGTTCCCGCTCAAAACCAACTTTCCTGTTAGGGACAAGGACAAGAAACCTTTCCAGTAGGATGTTCCCAAGAAAACATGGTTAGACGAGGACACTAGAAAAGACTTGAGGAGGAAGAAACTATGTTTCACTTGTTGGGAACCATGGGTACCAGGACACAGGTGTGCAGGGAAGGCGAAGGCTCACTACATTGAAGTATATTCGGACAGTGATGAGGATGACTATGAGCAGGAAGCCACAGAAGAACTACGGGCAGTTGAGGAAGAATAACACCAGGGTGATACACTAGAGGGAGTCATTGCTACATTATCTGGAGTACCAAGATTCCATACTCTCAGGGTCAGAGGAGTAGTATAGGGTCACAGAGTAGGAGTATTGATTGATGGGGGAGCAACCCACAATTTCATTGACTTCGCTTGGGTAGCCAAGAGAGGTATTCAGACCGAGAAGTTCGAAGGATTCACTATAGCAATAGCCGAGAACTCTAGCATGGAGTGCAACTACTGGATTCCAAAATTGAATGTCACATTAGGTAACTATCAGATGATAGATTCATTCTATGTAGTAGATGTATCAGATACTCATGTAGTATTGGGTGTTGAGTGGCTTTATTCCATAGGAAAATACACTACAGACTACCGGGCAATGGAAATGGAATTCCAGGGGCCAGACGGCAAACATGTAGTTTTGAGGGGCATGAACACTTATCCCCCAAAACCGGTCTCGTCACAGAGAATGAAGGCAGTACTCCGACAGGATGATATAGAATGGGCTGCGGAATGTTTGGTCACCTTTAGGAAACCCCCAGAAACCAACACACAACACCTAAGTGACATTTAGGCCTTGCTATAGAAGCATGAAAAGGTTTTTCAGGATCTTCCATCAGGTAGACCGCCAGACCGAGGCTTTGAACACATTATTGAGCTAGAGGGGACACAAGCAGTCATCACCACTCCTTACCGGTATCCCAAAAGATACAAAGATGAGATCGAGAAAACAATCAAAGAATTACTGGAGCTTGGATATATTTGTCCCAGTTCTAGCCCCTTCGCATCCTCAGTAGTATTGGTCAAGAAGAAGGATGGTACATTGCGTATGCGCATCGACTATCGAGCATTCAACAAAAAGACCATTAAGAACAGGTATCCCATCCCTAGAATTGATGAACTCATGGATGAACTTCGGGGAGCCAAATACTTCTCCAAGATTGATCTTCGCTTAGGGTACCATCAGATTAGAGTAAGGGATCAAGACATCTCCAAAACAGCTTTTCGCTGTCACTATGGTCACTATGAGTTTTTGGTCATGCCCTTCGGACTTACCAATGCTCCAGCCACTTTCCAGTCATGCATGAACCATACCTTCAGAGTTCAGCTACGTAAGTTTTTGCTAGTATTCTTTGATGACATCTTGATTTATAGCAAAACATGGGAAGAGCATCTGAAACACCTGGACGAAGTACTGAGCATTCTAGAAGAACACTCGCTTTACGCGAAGATGTGCAAGTGTGAATTTGGCATGAAGGAAATGCTGTACTTAGGACACATAATCAATGAGGAAGGAGTACAAGTTGACATGGAGAAAATCTGAGCTATCAGAGATTGGCCCGTGGCAAAAACAGTCAGAGAATTGAGAGGTTTCTTAGGTTTGTGCACCTATTACCGACGGTATGTTAAGGGATTCTCCCAATTTGCAGCACCCCTCATAGATCTCACAAAGAAGGGAGCATTCACCTGGACAGATTTAGCACAGAAAACTTTCGAGGAGATGAAAGTTATTATGAGTTCCTGTCCAGTTTTAGCATTACCAGACTTCTCACAACCCTTTGTAGTAGAATGCGATGCCTCAGGGGAAGGGTTAGGACTCAGGAGCAGTATTGATGCAAAATCATCACCGTATTGCATTTGAGAGCCGTAAACTGAAGAACTACGAGCGCCACTACTCCATATATGACAAAGAGATGCTAGCCATCTTACATGCTCTAATGAAATTTAGATAGTACCTGGTGGGCAGTAAGTTCAAAATCAAAACAGATCATAACATCTACTACATGCTAGATCTATATGGAAGACACTACGGACTTCCCTTCAGGTTTCGACACCGCATCCTAGACATCATTCCTCTTGATCAACTGGTACTCTTTGCTCATAGTCTCCTTCCCTTTCTTCTTGGCTACTTCTACATAGCTGGAAGGCTCTGCATCAATGATGTCCCTCAACAATGTCCCATAACTGGAGTGTGTCAGAGGCCTTTTGCTTTCTTTGGAAGTCTCGTCGTACTATTCTTCATCTTGGATTATTTCTCGTGTCCAAGGTGGTCTTCATCTCTCGAGGTGGATCTATCGTTCTCTTTATATTCTTCTGAAGCTCTTTCTTTCGCCACAGTGTATCTGACAGGAGAAGCTTCATGTTCCTTTTCGGAACTGTCGTTACCTGTTCTTCGGAATGATCTACAAGTCAAGTTCAGTTACATGAGTAGAAACATCTCATAATTTCCAAAACATATTTCCAAAATATAGCCATGCAACTATTTTAGCCAATGCTACAACATTCATCCATATCTCGTACACATTGAGTAACTTCTAGATGCCTTCTACCCCAATGTTATTAAGAGTGTGTAATACTCCTAATATGTTAGCAAAGAGGTTCTAATCTAGAAAATGGAATGTTGTACAACATCATTGACTTCTTACCCATCATGTGCAATTCAGTAGCATAAATGCAAATGCTCAAACATGCATAACAAATCAACTGAATATCAACAAATGCACGACCAAACAATATCTTGAAATGACAGTTGAATACTTATCTTTGTTTGTTTGGTGGGTAGACTCCTTGAGCCTTCAGCTTCATCATTTGTTATCCTAATGCTAGGATGGATAAGAGGTTCTTCATGAGTTGATTCCTTCATATTCCTCATCGCTTGAGGGATCTTCTTTGAATTGTCAGAGCTTGATCTTTAGTTGCTCCCATCTTCACTTCTCTTATTTTTAGTCGAGCTTCTTCTTGTGTGCACTCTTCCCGAAGTCTGTTGAAGGTAATCAACTTCCTTTTGGCACACGTTCCTTGAGTGATTGAACCCCATGATCTTGGGAGGCCATTTAAGGAGGTTATAACAATCTCTTTTTCTTCGATTGCTTCATCATAGCATCAAACACTTCCTTTTCGTGTCTTCAAGGATGACACATGAGGGATGAGATGATCTCTAATAGAATCTGCAATGATTCTCTTGGCTCTAGCCTTAGCCTCATCTCCCTCAGGATCTTAGAACTTCCTTACTGAAATACTGATCCAAGTCATTTTCTTCAAGAATCACAGAGGTCCTATACTTCCATACTCAGAAGTTGTTAGCTTCACCAAACTTGTCATCACCCTGGGTGTGATTATTCATTTTGAAATGAGAACCTCAAATGTAAATAGCAAAGATTTAGATCTTACCGATTTGAGGTGTCCAACCTGGTTTTGGAGCTGGTTGATCTAGGGTTTGTCAGAGAAACCCTAAATTTTCAAACTTGGAATTTCAAACTTCTGATTGGAAAGAAACATTGGCCTCTTCAAGGCGAGCTGTCCAATGTACTCCTTTTCTGAAAACAGTGGTGGGAAGCTTCCGGAATAGTAAGCCCTAGTTTTCCAATTTCTTTTGCAAAAATGTCTGAAATTGATTCTGCTGTATCTCCAAAGTTTCGGATCATTACAGTCTGAAACTTCTTAGTGAGATAGCCTGACATGTCTTCTTTCCAATGGCCGATGATACAATGGTCAATGATGATAAAATAGATTTCAATAGTCTCATATCAGCCATAAATGAACTCACCACTGGGCAAAAAGAAATGATGAGCACCTGTAGGAAAATGACTGAGAAGAATGGGCCCACCCCACACAGTCCCTTATTTCTCAACAGTGACAGGGTATCCACCACCAGCAGTAGGGAGCACTTACATACCGACATGCAGAGCCATCCCCATATATACAAGCCTTTCCGACCTACCATGCCTCAATTCTTAGATAGTCCAGCTGCAGTGCCTCTAGCACAAGCAGAACCAGAAGAACCCATGAGTGCCTATCTGAGAGAATATAGGGCTTTAGGAGAGGACTTCCATTCAGCCATGACCTTCACTGACTTCTGCCACTTTAAAAGTAAGAACAAACCTAAAGCTTACAATAGGACATTCACCAAGAACTATGAGTTACAGCGCACCGTAGGGAAACTGACGATCCCTACCTTTGAGGGCACCCGAGGTGGCCTAGCTAGGAACTGGGTGTAGAAGTTGGATACATACTTCTAGCTCAACCCTATGATTGAGACAGATGCCATTAAATTGGCTACTTTGCATTTGGAAGGAGAAGCACATGAGTGGTGGTACCACGGGTTAGTGACACTGGGTCACAACACCATCATCTCATACACAGATTTTACAAAGAGGCTCATTGAGCGGTTTGATCAGAAGGTTCCAAAGGTACACTTTAGGGAGCTGGCACAACTCAAGTAGACAGGGAGTGTAGATGCTTTTATTTCTGAGTTTCAGAGGATAGTAGTCATGGTCATAGATATATCAGAGAGCAGGTTGATTATGTTGTTCACTGAGGCTCTCACTGAACCCTTACGGGGATGGATCAAGTCTTATAGGCCCACCACCCTAGCAGATGCCATCAGACGGACTAGAGACTTGCAGGATGCAGTGCCCAAAAATAGGTTTCCTCCCAGGACCAATGTTCCTATTAAAGATAAAGAAAGGAAACCATGGCCCAAGAAAGAATGGATGGACAATGATACCCGACAGGACCTTAGAAGAAAAAAGTTATGTTTCACTTGCCAAGAACCATGGATACCGGGTCACAGATGTTCAGGAAAAGGAAAGGCTTACTACATAGAGGCTTATTCCGACAGTGAGGAGGATGAGGATTACCAGGATCAGGAGCAGGGAGAGACAACATAGATAATTGCTGAGGGACAGACCTCAGGAGGTACCATTGCTACCATGACAGGGGTTCCTAGATTCCACACTCTTCGGATCAGAGGTACCGTACAGGGCCAGAGAGTGGGAGTACTGATAGATGGTGGGGCATCCCGCAACTTCATTGATGCTGCATGGGTTAAAAAGAGAGACATTCAGACTGAGAGCTTTGATGGGTTTTCGGTAGCAGCAGCAGGTCACACCATGGAGTGTAGTCAGAGGATTCCTAAATTAAAGGTAACGCTTGGGAATTATACAGTGATAGAGACATTCTATGTGGTAGATGTACCTGACATGAATGTGGTACTAGGAGTTCAGTGGCTGTATTCCATAGGGAAGTATTCCACAAATTACCAGACAATGGAGATGGAGTTTACGGGAGCAGAAGGACAGAAGGTGGTATTGAGAGGGATGAATACCTATCCTCCAACAACAGTGACATCACACAAGATGGAGGCAGTACTCCAGCAGGGAGATATTGAGTGGGTTGCAGAGTGTATGGTTACCTTCAGGAAACCACCAGATGAGGCCACACAACATCCAACAGATATAGAGGCCTTACTACAAAAGCACAAGGTAGTATTCGAAGACCTTCCAGCAGGTCGACCTCTAGATCGGGGATTTGAGCACATTATTGAGTTAGAGGAGGGGACTTAAGCAGTTATCAAACCTAGCTCCAGTCCCTTTGCATCTTCAGTAGTGCTAGTGAAGAAAAAGGATGGAACCTTACGCATGTGCATTGATTACAGGGCAATCAATCAGAAGACCATAAAGAACAGGTATCCCATCCCTGGGATTGATGAGTTAATGGATGAACTACAGGGGGCAAAGTACTTTTCCAAAATTGATCTCCGCTCAAGGTACCGTCAGATTCGGGTCAGGGAACAGGATGTTCCAAAGACCACTTTTCGTTGCCACTACGGACATTATGAGTTTCTAGTGATGCCATTTGGGCTCACTAATGCACCAGCTACCTTCCAATCATGCATGAACCATATCTTCAGGACACAGTTGCGTAAATATATTCTGGTATTCTTCAACGACATATTGATATATAGTTGGACTTGGGAAGAACATTTGAGAGATCTTGATGAAAAACTTGGTATTCTACAGGAGCAGTCACTATATGCCAAAAATGTCGAAGTGTGAGTTCGGCATGTAGGAGATGTTGTACTTAGGACATGTGATAGGGGCCAACGGGGTCCAGGTGCACTTAGAGAAGATTCGAGCAATTTTGGATTGGCCTACACTTAAAAATGTGACAGAACTGGGGGGGATTTTGGGCCTTTGCACCTACTACAGGAGGTGTGTATGCGGATTGTCACAGATGACCGCATCCCTCACAGATCTTACCAAGAAGGGAGCATTTAGTTGGTCGGAGGCAGCACAACAAACATTCCAGAAAATGAAAGAGGTAGTGAATTCATGCCCAGTATTAGCTTTACCAGGCTTTTCTCAATCCTTTGTGTTAGAATGTGATGCTTTAGGAGAGGGAATTGGGGCAGTTTTGATGCAGAACAACCACCCCATTCCATTTGAGAGCAGGAAGCTCAAAGACTATGAGCACCACTATTTGATATATGACAAAGAGATGTTAGTTATCCTCCATGCGCTAAGCAAGTTTAGGCAGTACTTAGTAGGTGCCAGTTCAAGGTTAAGACAGATCACAACAGGTTGAAATACTTCCTATAGCAGAAAGAGCTAAACGAGAGACAACAGAAATGGGTAAGTAAAATTCAGGCTTATGACTTCGAGATTGAGTATGTAAAGGTGAAGAGCAATGTAGTGGCCGATGCACTTTCTAGACGACCAACTACTTTATCCCTTATGAGCATCTCATCAGATTGGAGGTCTCATGTTTTGGTTGAGTACTCCAAAGATAAGTTTGCTTGCGAGCTATTGGATGGACAGATTTAGGATGATAGGTACAGGGTCATTGATGATATCATATACTACAAAAACAGAATCTTCTTGGTTCCAGAGTCTCCCCTCAAGAAGAAAATCTTACAGGCGTCGCACGATTCACCATTAGCAGGGCATCAGGGGTTTCTCAAGACCTACAGACAGATTAGAGAAAGGTTCTCATGGAAGGGGCTCAAGAAAGATGTCATACAACATGTGAGGGAGTGCAGCTTGTGCCAACAAAACAAAATAGAGCACAATCACCCGACTGGTTTACTACATCCCTAACCGATTCCCGAGCATAAATGGGAGAGCATTTCTATGGACTTCATCACTGGGCTGCCCAAGGTCCAAGGCAGAGACTGCTTGTACGTAGTAGTGGACAGATTGACTAAGTTTGCTCACTTGTTTGCCATATCATCAGATTATTCAACAGCACAGGTAGCAGAACTATTTTTCAGAGAGGTATTTAGACTCCATGGGTTACCCAAGACCATTGTCAGTGACATGGAGAGCAAATTCACAGGAGCCTTTTGGCAAGAACTTTTTCGGTCAGTGGGGACCGAGTTAGCCATGAGCACAAGTTATCGTCCGCAGAGTGACAGGCAGACAGAGATTGTTAATAAATGGATTGAGGGATACTTGAGAAATTACGTATCAGGTCAGCAGAGGACATGGATCAAATGGTTACTCTTGGGTGAACATTGTTACAACAACAACTACCATATGACCATTAGGATGACCGCTTTCTGAGCCCTGTATGGGTATGATGCTTCCACTTTTGCAGACCGGATATTTGGCGATACCAGGGCCCCCAAGGCCAAGGAGTGGATTTAGGAGGGTCAAGATATCCTCAAGATACTCAGGGAGAACATACAGGCTGCTCAGAATCAACAGAAGAAATATGCAGATAGGCACAGAGTTGAGCGTAGTTTTGAGGTGGGAGACTTCGTTTATTTACACCTCCAGCCTTACCGACAGCCATCTCTTAAAAAGAAAGGAGCAAAAAAACTCCAACCTCGTTTCTATGGTCCATACAAGATAATTCGAAGGTCGGAGAGGTAGCATATGAGCTAGAACTACCCCCAGAGAGCAAGATTCACAATGTATTTCATGTCTCCAATCTCAAGAAGGTGGTTGGTCAACAGATTGTTACATCTTCCGAGCTGCCTCCCTTCGATGACGAGGGGCAATTGGTTTTGATTCTAAAGCGCATCCTAGAGGTGCAAGAGTGGAAACTGATGAACAGAATCATCAGAGATTACCTGGTTCAGTGGAAAGATCTGCCTATAGAGGAGGCTACTTGGGAGGTAGAACAGGTAGTACAGCACCCAGCTTTACGGTTGCTTGAGGACAAGCAAAGTCGAGCGGGGAGGACTGTAATGTCCTCTTCTGCTTAGGCATTGGGGACCAACCCGCTAACCTATGTGATTCCTATAGGTTCGAGCGGGTACTGACAGTCAAGGAATCAGCCGAAGACTGATGCCATATATAGAAGATCTAGGGCATCAATATTATATCACCATTGGGTCGAAGAGGGCCACTAGAGCCAAAGGCCACCTGCATGCATGACATCCGGGCATTATTTAATGATGCATGCATCCAATTAAGTCTCAATGCGCATGCATGCAAGTCAACTGCAAATTAGAAGATAAAGTGACCTAATTAGGTCAAAAGTTAGGGTTTTCGCAGTTGAGAGTTGTAAAAGAAAGATAAAGTGAATGGAGAAGTCATTTATGTGATAATTGATTTGTGGAGTCGAATTGGAGATCTCAACGAGCTAAGTTGGGGTTGAGCGCATGCTCAGCTAATTGGTGTATTTCGGCAGCGAAATCTATTTGCCCTAGTTCATCATCAGGTTGGATTTTCCAGGTTCAGCACTAGTTCATCTTTAGGTTACATTCAGCAGTTATTCCGGGAGGTTGATTATTCATCCAGCCAGAGGGTTTCACCGTCACACCATGTCACCATGATTAGAGACAAAGCAATTCTTTTTCCTACCTACAGGGTTCAGAACTTCTGCATGCTGCTTCCATCATCATCAGAGGGGTATTATAACCCTAGTGCACATCATCCAGGCTTTAAGCAGCAGCTTATTTATTATTCTGGAGCTTATATAGTTTGAGAGGAGGGCGCATTCACCTGTGGAGGACGATTTGGTGTATCTCCTTATTCCTCCGGCAGAATCCTTGCATGCTTGGACTAGTCTCGTCACCATCAACTGATCGATATACTGGTATGTACATGCATTGATTTCTCCTATTTTATAGCATCTCAGTATTTTTCTAGGGCACATATTTGCATGCAACTGCATGCATGGAAAGTTCGGGGTTTACTTTCCTATTTGATTAAGGAGTACGTCTATTAGCCATCTACAGTATACATATAAACAAGAAAATATCAGTTTGGGATATTACAGTGGTATCAGAGCTATTTTCCTTGCCAGCTGTGGGCGTGCAAAAATTATAAATGAATCCAGGAGACCCATACAGCATTACTCACAGGAGACAGAGGTATAGGGACAGAGAAGAGGAGTTAGAGGACATAGATTTGGGGAACAGAGAGTATCAGTTTGAAAAAGGCAAAGAAACAATGGCCGATGATGATAAAATAGCTTTCAATAGTCTCATATCAGCCCTAAAAGAACTCACCACTGGGCAAAAAGAAATGATGAGCACCTTCAGGAAAATGACTGAGAAGAATGGGCCCACCCCACACAGTCCCTTATTTCCCAACAGTGATAGGGTATCCTCCAGCAGTAGTAGGGAGCACTTACATACCAACATGCAGAGCTATCCCCATATATACAAGCCTTTTCGACCTACCATGCCTCAATTCTTAGATAGTCCAGCTGCAGTGCCTCTAGCACAAGTAGAACTAGAAGAACCCATGAGTGCCTATCTTAGAGAATATAGGGCTTTAGGAGAGGACTTCCATTCAGCCATGTCCTTCACTGACTTCTGCCACTTTAAAAGTAAGAACAAACCCAAAGCTTACAATAGGCCATTCACCCAGAACTATGAATTACAGCGCACCGTAGGGAAACTGACCATCCCTACCTTTGAGGGCACTCGAGGTGGCTCAGCTAGGTATTGGGTGCAGAAGTTGGATACATACTTCCAGCTCAACCCCATGATTGAGACAGATGCCATTAAATTGGCTACTTTGCATTTGGAAGGAGAAGCACATGAGTGGTGGTACCACGGGTTAGTGACACTGGGTCACAACACCATCATCTCATACACAGATTTTACACAGAGGCTCATTGAGCGGTTTGATCGGAAATATCTAGAGGTACACTTTAGGGAGCTGGCACAACTGAAGCAGATAGGGAGTGCAGATGCTTTTATTTCTGAGTTTCAGAGGATAGCAGTCATGGTCACAGATATATCAGAGAGTAGGTTGATTATGTTGTCACTGAGGCTCTCACTGAACCCTTACGGGGATGGGTCAAGTCTTATAGGCCCACCACCCTTGCAGATGCCATCAGACGGACTAGAGACTTGCAGGATGCAGTGCCCAAAAATAGGTTTCCTCTTAGGACCAATGTTCCTATTAAAGATAAAGAAAGGAAACCATGGCCCAAGAAAGAATGGATGGACAATGATACCCGACAGGACCTTAGAAGAAAAAAGTGATGTTTCACTTGCTAGGAACCATGGATACCAGGTCACAGATGTTCAGGAAAAGGAAAGGCCTACTACATATAGGCCTATTCCGACAGTGAGAAGGATGAGGATTACCAGGATCAGGAGCAGGGAGAGACAACAGAGATAGTTGCTGAGAGACAGGCGTCAAGAGTTACGATTGCTACCATGACAGGGGTTCCTAGATTCCACACTCTTCGGATCAGAGGTATCGTACAGGGCCAGAGAGTGGGAGTACTGATAGATTGTGGGGCATCCCACAACTTCATTGATGCTGCATGGGTTAAAAAGAGAGACATTCAGACTGAGAGCTTTGATGGGTTTTCGGTAGTAGCAGCAGGTCACACCATGGAGTGTAGTCAGAGGATTCCTAAATTAAAGGTAATGCTTGGGAATTATACAGTGATAGAGACGTTCTATGTTGTAGATGTACCTGACATGAATGTGGTACTAGGAGTTCAGTGGCTGTATTCCATAGGGAAGTATTCCACAAATTACCAGACCATGGAGATGGAGTTTACGGGAGCAGAAGGACAGAAGGTGGTATTGAGAGGGATGAATACCTATCCTCCCACAATAGTGACATCACACAAGATGGAGGCAGTACTCCGGCAGGGAGATATTGAGTGGGTTGCAGAGTGTATGGTTACCTTCAGGAAACCACCAGATGAGGCCACACAACATCCAACAGATATAGAGGCCTTACTACAAAAGCACAAGGTAGTATTCGAAGACCTTCCAGCAGGTCGACCTCCAGATAGGGAATTTGAGGACATTATTGAGTTAGAGGATGGGACCCAAGCAGTTATCACCACTCCTTACAGACATCCCAAGAGGTATAAAGATGAGATCGAGAGTACAATCAAGGAACTACTCAAGCTGGGATACATCAAACCTAGCTCCAGTCCCTTTGCATCTTCAGTAGTGCTAGTGAAGAAAAAGGATGGAACCTTACGCATTTGCATTGATTATAGGGCATTCAATCAGAAGACCATAAAGAACAGGTATCCCATCCCTAGGATTGATGAGTGAATGGATGAACTACAGGGGGCAAAGTACTTTTCCAAAATTGATCTCCGCTCAAGGTACCATCAGATTCGGGTCAGGGAACAGGATGTTCCAAAGACCGCTTTTCGTTGCCACTACGGACATTATGAGTTTTTAGTGATGCCATTTGGGCTCACTAATGCACCAGCTACTTTCCAATCATGCATGAACCATATCTTCAGGACACAATTGCGTAAATATATTCTGGTATTCTTCGACGACATATTGATATATAGTCGGACTTGGGAAGAACATTTGAGACATCTTGATGAAGTACTTGGTATTCTACAGGAGCAGTCACTATATGCCAAAATGTCCAAGTGTGAGTTCAGCATGCAGGAGATGTTGTACTTAGGACATGTGATAGGGGCCAACGGGGTCCAGGTGCTCTTAGAGAAGATTCGGGCAATTTTGGATTGGCCTACACCTAAAAATGTGATAGAACTGAGGGGGTTTTTGGGCCTTTGCACCTACTACTGGAGGCATGTCAGCGGATTCTCATAGATGACAGCACCCCTCACAAATTTTACCAAGAAGGGCGCATTTAGTTGGTCGGAGGCAGCACAACAAACATTCGAGAAAATGAAAGAGGTAATGAGTTCATGCCCAGTATTAGCTTTACTAGACTTTTCTCAATCCTTTGTGTTAGAATGTGATGCTTTAGGAGAGGGAATTGGGGCAGTTTTGATGCAGAACAACCACCCCATTGCATTTGAGAGCAGGAAGCTCAAAGACTATGAGCGCCAATATTCGATATATGACAAAGAGATGTTAGCTATCCTCCATGCGCTAACGAAGTTCAGGCAGTACTTAGTAGGTGCCAGGTTCAAGGTTAAGACAGATTACAACAGGTTGAAATACTTCCTAGAGCAGAAAGAGCTAAACGAGAGACAACAGAAATGAGTATGTAAAATTCAGGCTTATGACTTCGAGATTGAGTACATAAAGGTGAAGAGCAATGTAGTGGCTGATGCACTTTCTAGACGACCAGCTACTTTATCCCTTATGAGCATCTCATCAGATTGGAGGTCTCATCTTTTGGTTGAGTACTCCAAAGATAAGTTTGCTTGCGAGCTATTGGATGGACAGATTTAGGATGATAGGTATAGGGTCATTGATGATATCATATACTACAAAAACAGAATCTTCTTGGTTCCAGATTCTCCCCTCAAGAAGAAAATCTTACAGGCATCGCACGATTCACCATTAGCAGGGCATCAGGGGTTTCTCAAGACCTACAGACAGATTAGAGAAAGGTTCTCATGGAAGGGCCTCAAGAAAGATGTGATACAACATGTGAGGGAGTTCAGCTTGTGCCAACAAAACAAAATAGAGCACAACCACCCGACTGGTTTACTACATCCCTTATCGATTCCCGAGCATAAATGGGAGAGCATTTCTATGGACTTCATTACTGTGCTGCCTAAGGTCCGAGGCAGAGACTGCTTGTACGTAGTAGTGGACAGATTGACTAAGTTTTCTCACTTCTTTGCCAGATCATCAGATTATTCAGCAACACATGTAGCAGAACTATTTTTTCAGAGAGGTATTTAGACTCCATGGGTTACCCAAGACCATTGTCAGTGACAGGGACAGCAAAATCACAGGAGCGTTTTGGCAAGAGCTTTTCCGGTTAGTGTGGACCGAGTTAGCCATGAGCACAAGTTATCATCTGCAGAGTGACGGGCAGCTAGAGATTGTTAATAAATGGATTGAGGGATAGTTGAGAAATTACGTATCAGGTCAGCAGAGGACATGGATCAAATGGTTACGCTTGGGTGAACATTGCTACAACACCACCTACCATATGACCATTAGCATGACCCGTTTCTGAGCCCTGTATGGGTATGATGCTTCCACTTTTGCAGACCGGATATTTGGCGATACCGGGGCCCCCAAGGCCAAGGAGTGGATTCAGGAGGGTCAAGATATCCTCAAGATACTCAGGGAGAACATACAAGCTGCTCAAAATCAACAGAAGATATATGCAGACAGGCACAGAGTTGAGCGCAGTTTTGAGGTGGGAGACTTCGTTTATTTACACCTCCAGCCTTACCGACAACCATCTCTTAAAAAGAAAGGAGCAGAAAAACTCTAACCTCGTTTCTATGGTCCTTACAAGATAATTCGGAAGGTCGGAGAGGTAGCATATGAGCTAGAACTACCCCCAGAGAGCAAGATTCACAACGTATTTCATGTCTCCAATCTCAAGAAGGTGGTTGTTCAACAGATTTTTACATCTTCCAAGCTGCCTCCCCTGGATGACGAGGGGCAATTGGTTCTGATTCTGGAGCGCATTCTAGAGGTGCGGGAGCGGAAACTGAGGAACATAATCATCAGAGATTACCTGGTTCAGTGGAAAGATCTGCCTATAGAGGAGGCTACTTGGGAGGCAGAACAGGTATTACACCACGCAGCTTTACGGTTGCTTGAGGGCAAGCAAATTCGAGCAGGGAGGACTGTAATGTCCTCTTCTGCTTAGGCATTGGGGACCAACCTGCTAACCTATGTGATTCCTATAGGTTCGAGCGGGTACTGACAGTCAAGGAATCAGCCCAAGACTGGTGCCATATATAGAAGATCTAGGGCATCAATATTATATCACCATTGGGTCGAAGAGGGCCACTAGAGCCAAAGGCCACCTGCATGCATGACATCCGGGCATTATTTAATGATGCATGCACCCGATTATGTCTCCATGTGCATGCATGCAAGTCAACTGCAAATTAGAAGATAAAGTGACCTAATTAGGTCAAAAGTTAGGGTTTTTGCAGTTGAGAGTTATAAAAGAAAGATAAAGTGAATGGAGAAGTCACTTATGTGATAATTGATTTGTGGAGTCGAATTGGAGAGCTCGGCAAGCTAAGTTGGGGTTGAGCGCATGCTCAGTTAACTGGTGTATTTCGGTAGCGAAATCTATCTGCCCTAGTTCATCATCAGGTTGGATCATCTCGGTTCAGCACTAATTCATCATCAGGTTACATTCAGTAGTTTTTGGGAGGTTGATTATTCATCTAGCTAGAGGGTTTCACCGTCACACTGTGTCACCGTGATTAGAGACAAAGCAATTCGTTTTCCTACCTACAGGGTTCAGAACTTCTGCATGCTGCTTCCATCGTCATCAGAGGGGTATTATAACCCTACTGCACATCATCCGGGTTTCCAGCAGCAGCTTATTTATTATTCTGGAGCTTATATAGTTTGAGAGGAGGGCGCATTCACCTGTGGAGGACGATTTGATGTATCTCCTTGTTCCTCCGGCAGAATCCTTGCATGTTGGGACCAGTCTCTTCACCATCAGCTGATCTATATATTGGTATGTACATGCATTGATTTCTCCTATTTTATAGCATCTCAGTATTTTTCTAGGGCACATATTTGCATGCATGCAAAGTTCGGGGTTTGCTTTCCTATTTGATTAAGGAGTAAGTCTATTAGCCATCTACAGTATACACATAAATAGGAAAATATCAGTTTGGGATATTACAGTGGTATCAGAGCTATTTTCCTTGCCAGCTGTGGGCATGCAAAAACTATAAATGAATCCAGGAGACCCATACAACATTACTCATAGGAGACAGAGGTATAGAGACAGAGAAGAGGAGTTAGAGGACAAAGATTTGGGGAACAAAGAGTATCAGTTTGAAAAAGGCAGAGAAACAATGGCCGATGATGATAAAATAGCTTTCAATAGTCTCATATCAGCCCTAAAAGAACTCACCACTGGGCAAAAAGAAATGATGAGCACCTTCAGGAAAATGACTGAGAAGAATGGGCCCACCCCACACAGTCCCTCATTTCCCAACAGTGATAGGGTATCCACCAGCAGTAGTAGGGAGCACTTAGATACCAACATGCCTAGCCATCCACATATATACAAGCCTTTCCGACCTACCATGCCTCAATTCTTAGATTGTCCAGCTGCAGTGCCTCTAGCACAACCAGAACCAGAAGAACCCATGAGTGCGTATCTGAGAGAATATAGGGCTTTAGGAGAGGACTTCCATTCAGCCATGACCTCAACTGACTTCTGCCACTTTAAAAGTAAGAACAAACCCAAAGCTTACAATAGGCCATTCACCCAGAACTATGAGTTACAGCGCACCGTAGGGAAACTGACTATCCCTACCTTTGAGGGCACCCGAGGTGGCTCAGCTAGGAATTGGGTGCAGAAGTTGAATACATACTTCCAGCTCAACCCCATGATTGAGACAGATGCCATTAAATTGTAGGGTGTCGAGTAATGTCCTTCTAGGATCAACTTCGAGATTCAAGGTAGAAGCAAGGGCTAAAAGCCTAGAGGAGGCGGGCACATGCTGCTATTGATGAATAGAATCCCAATATAGGATTAATAGTTCACTCTTGTATAATTGTATGTTGGACTTAAAATCCTCAAATAATGTGATGCCCTCTGGAATCATGAAGAAATAGGGTTTGCTGGTCACATTTCCCCATTACAACATCTATGCCATGGATTGACACAATGTTGAAGTGTGTTGAATCATTGAAGAATTAGACTGTATTTACAAGGAGCAGCTTAAACTATATTTATACAGGATGAATTGTTATTGCTGAGATTTATAATATTATTATATTTTTTATAATTTTAATGACCTCGACGCCCCCCTGCCCCCCTGAATTTCCCTAAAATTTAGGGGTGGTCTCCACACGTCCCCAACGTGCCTTTCCACGCTCCCACGCTCTCGCGTCTCGGAAACTTGGGGGAACATTGGGGAGATGTGTAACGTAACGATCTAACGTTATGAGCACCAAGAATAGTGAGGTACTTACAACCTAGTATGGGGGAGATGTGGAACGTTACATGTAACGAACTCATGTTGTGTACCCAAAAAAAATTAATTAATTTTTTTATGTCGACTCATAAAATAAAAAAGAAAACCAAATAAAAAATAATTAAAAAAATCCATATTTGCTCATAAAATAAAAATGTAAATCCAAATAAAATTTCATTAAAAAAATAACACCCCAAGAAATTGGATGCCTCTCGGTGCTTGATAGATCCACGTTTACGATGGATCTTTATTCTACAGTTCAAGAATTAATCAGTTCTAACAATTTTACATAGTTGTATTCTTTAAATTTAGTCATTCACATATAATATTTGCTGGATTTTGACTTGATGTGTGTTAGCATGAAGTATTTGGTTCCGCCTAGGTGTCGTCAGATTTCTGGATAATTCCATATCTTCAACGTGGAAGGAAAATACATCAAAAGATATACATAAGATAAATTATTGACAAATTAAATATGCATGTCATCAGCCTCTGAGGCATGCCGCCACTACAGAAGATGTGTAAAGAATATTCCAAAGAGTCTCATCAGAAATGACTTGCACAATTTTGTATAGAAGTTTGCTGATTGTTTAATGGTGCTCAAATAGAGTCAACTGTTTGTTAGTATCTTCCATTGAAATTTCTGTTCAACAAATTTAATTTTTTGAATACTAAATTCATATTTTGGGAAGACCGATAATATTCGGCATGCTGAAATTGGAGGAAGAAAAAAGTTTCCACTTCTTTTAGAGTTCGGAGCTTTGCTAAATGTCACTGACAAATGTTACACAAGTTTTGAACTAGTGAACTTTATAGTTATATTGAATTTTGGCGCTATTGGTATATTTCTAGAATAGAGGGATTTGCTTTTGCAGGTAGATCTTGCATTAAAGATGCTACAAGGAGGTGGTAGTGATACAAGGCAAGTTGTCCTTCATCTTGCTGTGGATGTCATAAATGGCACCGTAAGTAACCTTTCAAAACAGCAGGTCGAAAAGCGGTAGCTTGGTTTTGTTTAATTTTTCTGATCAATATGAGTATCTTGCTGTCAATATTGTTGACTTTTCTATATTAACCTGTTTTAAATTTTATACAGCTTGGTTGTTACCAAAATTGTAGTTCTGTTGAAAATTTCTCTTAGACTGTTTGATCATTGATCTTCATCTAGGCTTCAAAACTGAATACATGGGAAATATTTTTCGATATATTTTTATATAACTCTCCATGTTCTCTTTATTTGTACTGTTGGTCCTCATTGTATTTCATTGCTCTTCTAACTTCCTGATCTCCTTGCCTTGCATATGTTTTATCTGCCCAATTCCAAACGCTTTGGGATTTTGTTTATAATACTGTTCCCAACTTGTAGTTAACAGATTTTAATGAAATAACAATCAACAACTGTGGACCCAAACATTACCCAAAGCATACCAAAATGAAGGGAAAACAGATCTGACCTTATTTATCATAACAGAATGCCCAAACAAAGTGTATAACAGCTACTAACAGTCTCATTCATAACTGAGATACATCATAAGCCAACCTGTAGCTTACTGGAGGTGTAGGAGTATTCCTTTTGTTCATATGCAGACTTTAATCATCACTTTGGAGCTAGTATTCTTGCTTCCACACAAGGAATGTACAATGTACATGCACAGCAGTTGGTTGTATCTATTAATGTCAACCGCATCCCAATAATGAAGCATTTATGTTGTTCACAAGCTGGACGCTACCACAAGAAGACAGCTACATGAAATAGAAGCGCCCTCCTTTGTTTGCCCTCGTGGTGATGTATTACTCACAAGGAATGCGGTCTCTTGTCTTAGAAGAGGTATGCGACTGATAGTGAATGGATTCCTTTCACAAATGATAACTGAGTCTTCTCTTTTCAACTGAGGACACCCAATGGCGAAGAACTTCGATATCCAGCACTGTAAGCTCGCCAGCAAGAAGAAATATTGGCCCACACTATATGTCACATACCCCAAATTGCAAAAACATTTTATGTTTTAGGAGACATTAGGTTTTAATTTTATTATAAAGTTTGTAATTATTGACCAAGTGGGGTCAAGGATAATTGTATTTAATTGCTGAATATTTTATTAATTAATAAATAAAAGACGAGACAACAGCTTAAGGAGGCTGTTAAATGAGTGTTTACTGGCCACTTGGTAGAATAGGCTGGGTTGAGAGCAGATTGACATTTGGTAGCATCCTCAAACTACTTCTAGCTGTTGGAGGAGGCAACTTCCCTATTTTTTTGGTCATGTTCCCCAAGAAAGTGGAACAAAAGCATGTGGCTCATTAAGTGAAAACTGACCCGAAAGACCTAGACATGCTGATAAAACTACCCATCGAATTCAGCTGAGGCTGCTCAATGATTACTTGTGAAATTTCTGAGTGAAATTGGTGCACAAGAAATTCGATGGAGGGGACAGGCAGAAGTAAATGAGTGGGAAAGTGCTGATTTACTGAACTAGTGCAGCTGATTTAGGTTGAGGTCTCACTGCTACAGGCAGAAGTATTACTGCTGATTACTCTGTGGAGTTGCAGGGGTTTCTAAACCTATTCTCTCACCCAGTGCTTTCAACCAGGTGGACCAGTAGACAGGCTCGGGGGTCCTAAGATTTGCAGCTCAGCTGTCTTCAGGAGTTGGTTTGGAGGAACGGGCTCCTTAGGTTGTTGTCTCCTTTGATATATTACCAGGTTCTAAATGTTATTTTTATTTTCTTTATGCAAGCTTAGGAACTGAAATGTACAAATTTAGGATTTGATGTATCTATATGACTGATTATTTTGTTAGTTAGTTAAATCTTTTATTTCTTCCAAGATTGATAAATTCAGTTCAAAATATGTTTTAGAATAAATGATTTAGGTTTAGTTGAAATTTATTGATGAATAAATTACCTGACTATATTTTTCCACACCTTCGAGAAGGTAGTACTTAAGTACAGTAGGTGAAATTAAGTTTGATGATCAAATCAAATCAAAATGTGCAAGAATATGATGATTTACTTTTAATCTTTATAGAGTTATTAGAAGAAAGATTTCTCTATTTTCAGAAGTTTCCTTTGTTAAAATACATCTGTTTAAGACATAAACATAAACTACCATAAAAGGTCTCTTAAAAACTAGCACACAGTTGGTGTAATTGTGTTCTTTTTAACACAGTAATAACCACTATCTTTAAGCTTAACCTATTATAAATACATATAATTATTAACTATTACAGAAACAACAAAATAGCGTAAATAGGAACAACTTAGATTATATAAACAGTATAATGAAATTATAGTAATAACTCATGTTTTGCAAATAACAATTAAGTAATTTCAGTAACACTGTAAGTAAAACATCAGATATCAATTACATCCAATGTTTTGAAACTCGGCCGAGTCAGCTCGGACTCGGCCCGAGTCAGCCGAGTCATCAACCAACCGAGTCGAACCGGCCTTTAAACCGGCTCGGGTGACCGGTTCGGTACCGAACCGGGCCGAGTTGATATCAACTCGGCCGGTTCGGTACCGAACCGGTCAACTCGGCCGAGTTTTTAGCCAACTCGCCGGTTTGTTACAAATTTCGATTTTTTAAAAAAAATTAAAAATTCTTAAAAGATTCTTAAAAGAGAACAGTTACAAGAAGAAAGATGCACAGCCGAGGATAAGGTTGACACACCCAGCTACTGATGAT
>LPNX010570284.1:170973-185153 GCA_001517045.1 Pseudotsuga menziesii
CGCTCATTGCCGAGTCCGAGTCCGAGTCCGAGTTGACCCTCGGCCGATTCCGAGTCCGAGTCCGAGTTTTAAAACATTGATTACATCAAAGTAAAAACAACAACAATGCATAGTTTTAATTTAAAATAAAATTGCAAACCCTAATTAAGGAAAACTATGAACGAAGTCTTTCTTTCTTCCCTCTTTCCAGATTAGGGTATTTACAGTTTTATCTTTTCCTCAATAATCAAATTCTTCATTATATAATTATAATATCTATATTACAATTACCCTAAATTGAGTAAATTTTACACAGAAACAGAGTTTAGATTGTTTATCTTTTATACACTAAAATAAAATAAACAAAGATAAATTAAATATTCCAAATCAAATTTACACAGTCGTGCTCGGGTTGTAATGATAAACCCTTTTCCTTCTATTATTTCATAAATAAATCTTTAAACTAAAAAGAAAACCCAGAAGCTAGCTTTCACATTAAATTTCCACATAATGACCTCATCTTAACAAAAATATAAAAAAATATGGACTTTTACAAACAACGAAATCCTTGCATTATCTTTTATCAAATCATTCACCAGATACAGGTAAATAACCACAAGGTTCTTTAAAACTTCATTAATCTAAGCTTAAACAAACTGAAATATCCAACACAGGAAACAACGATGTCCAAGTTTAGCAAAGACTCATTTTTACACAGGCCGGTGCACCCATATTACCGTCAACAATGACAAACTAAAAACAAGGATATACAGATGAAGGGTCCCCATTAAACGAACAAAGTAATTCTGGAAAAGAACCGGTTAAGGAAGAAATAACAAACAATTTTTCAGAATTATTACAAACTGTTAAAGAATTAAGAACTGAAATGGAAACAGTAAAAAAAGAGAACGAAATAATTCTAAGAGCTCAAGAGGAGTTGAACCAGATACTGATGGACAAATTTCAGAGTGAAGGGAAGGATAAATAGATAGGATCTGAAAATATGTCCTACCAACATAAAAGTAAAAAGTCCAAACATTCTAAAATTGAAAGTAGTTCGTCCTCTGAAATTTATGGTGATTCAGACAGGAAGAATCACCAGTACTCTAGCGATAGAAGTGAAGATAATTACCAATCTAAAAAAAGAAAATATAAGCCTTATGAGGAAATTTCGGGAGAATTTAAGAAGATAAAACCACCAACTTTCAACGGTGAAACTGAGAAAGGGGAGGAAGTCGAAGCATGGCTGTCCGGAATGAAGAAGTATTTCCAAATCTATAATTACTCCAACCAGTTAAAAGCTAGAATGGCCATTTACAACTTAACTGGAAAGGCAAATATCTGGTGGCAGGATTTAAAATGGGTAAAAGGCATAAAGGAGAAGAGCATTAACTGGAGTACCTTTAAAAAATACTTTAAAAAGAAGTTTATGTCAGAACAATACTATGAAGAGCGAGCTAAAGAGTTCTATGAACTGAAATTGGGAACTATGAACATGAAGGAATTAAACAGTAAATTTTTAAGTCTACTACGTTACGTGCCTTACATTGTGGACGAGAAGCCCAAGGTGTAGTGTTTTCTGAGTTGCTTACCCTTTCACATTAAAGATAGAATTGAATACGATAATCCTAAAACCCTTGAGGAGGCTATGCGAAAGGCAAATTTTTGCTATGAGCAGAACCGAAAAAGGGAAAGTATGCCAAACTGGAAGGCCAAGAGGTCTAATAATTTTGAACATAAAAAAAAATGTTTCACACCTAATCGCAATTTTGGGAATAATAATACACGTAATGTTCCTAATAAGAATTTCCAAGGAAATAACGGTAACTCACAGTGAAACCCTAATGGTCCCAGAAATAAGGAACTTGCTAATAATCATAGCAACTACGTTAAGAATAATGAACGTAAAGAACCAATAAAGTGTTGGGATTGTAATGGACCACATTATGCATCAGTCTGCCCTAACAGAAAGAAGACTGTCAGCAACATCCATATAGTACAGGAAGAGATGACTATTGGTGACTTAGCAAGGGGGATCCTCAGGATCAACGCGACGCTGGAAAATAGGCAGACAGATTATCAAACTTCTATGGTGGAAGTAGAAGGTAAGCTAAATCAAATACCCATTTTTATCTTAATTGACCCAGGGGCTAGCCTGAGTTATGTTTCTCCTAGTTTAATAGAAAAATGTCATTTATCAGTAGAAAAGTTTGCAAAGTCATGGCAAGTTCAACTAGCTACAGGAGCGAAAAAAAAAGTGATTAATTTTGTAAAAGATTGCACTGTATTTATGAATCAGTTTGAAACTTCTGTGAAGCTAAATGTACTTTCATTAGGCTCTTATGACGTGTTAATTGGTATGGACTGGTTAAAACAACATAGAGTAGTTTTGGACTGTTTTGATAAAACTTTTACTTGCGTAAATAATGAAGGAGGAACAATAATGCGTAAATAATAAAGGAGGAATAGTAACGATATCAGGAATTCCTAGGAAAACAACTATCAGACAAATCCTGCCTTGCAATTAAAGAGAGATGTTCGAAAGGGTTGTAAAGCCTTTGCTGTAACTATCATTGATGAAGAACAGATTAATAATGAAGATAAACTAAATTTGAAAGATATTCCAATCCTGAGGGGGTATTCGGATGTATTTCCGGAAGAAATTCCGGGACTGCCTCCAAAAAGGGAATTAGATTTCACTATTGAGTTGGTACTTGGTGTAGTGCCCAGCTCAAAAGCCCCTTATCGAATGAATACATTGGAACTAAATGAATTAAAATCACAGTTAAAGGAACTTATTGATAAAAAGTATATAAGACCAAGCGTGTCTCCTTGGGGAGCGCCTGTCATTTTCGTTAAAAAGAAGGACGGTACTCTACGTGTATGCATTGACTACCTTATGGGAAAATTGGGGACATTATAGTCCTGCTTTCCGAGAGATTGCTTGTCAAGCAATCCAATTGCCATTTGCTCCTATCGGCCAAACAAATACTAACTACATCTGCCTTCCAACCACCTGTATCCCAAATGGACCTTTAGAATGCTCCAACTATTACCCTCTGAAGGAAACTGGCTAGGAATGTCTTCCTAAAAGTCATTAATTTGGTAGGATACCAAAATCTATTCATAATCTCTCTCCAGTCCACTTGCAATACCTCAATTGGGCTTCTATAAAATCTGTGAGAAGAGGTGCTAGCAAAAACATTATCACCTTTAAGGTACATAACCTCCTATGGAATGTTTCTTCCATCACCATTAGGCACACGTAGCCCCTGAAAAAGACCTTGTGCATAGATACCAACACAAAGAGTAACTCCACCATGTTGACGCTGCACTACTCTGATTTCCATGCAACCCCCACCAAGAGTGCATTTGTTGATGCTTGCAAAATCAACCTTAATGGTATCCACTCCATTACCAAGGTCAACCATCAACCCGAAATGAAGTTTGAACCAATCCGCAATAGTCCACTGCAAAGAACAAACTTCCAATGATTCTGGATGACCCTCTATACATCTCAATTGGATTCACCTCCTTATCACATACCACAACTGGATCGTCATAAATCCTCAAGGTGGGAAGATGTGCATCACACATCAAATCATTAATATGAATAATCTCACTGCAAGAATTGAAGTGACAATCCTATGTATTCAACCTTTTGCAGTTATCTACTAATATCAATGCAAGGTTTGAAAATTTTGTGAACAGTGATATAGAACACCCACTAATAAAACCATAAAGTAAGTAAAATGGTCAAAGATTCAAATATGAACTTATAAACAAATGTTAATGGTTTTATAATAATAATGTCACAAGGTAAAAGTTTCATCATAAAACTATAGAGGGTCAAAGGTTCTTTTTGAAACATATCGTAACCATAACAATAAATGGTCTGATAGTCCTTTAAGAAAACCATAAGGCAAATAAAATAGGAATCATCGTAATCAAAGGTATACACAAGTAAGAGTGCCAGGACCAAGTAAGGTAAAGGACAAAGTGTCAATCAAGAGGGTCACAACATCCCATATACCCACAGCATAAGGTGAACCATAAAAGGTGGACAACCGACTCCTTTAGGGATCAGCAAAACCAGTGAACGTTTATCTTTCTCAAGGTAGATTGTTTTATATATCTTGTTATCACTGTATAAGGGAAAGATCCAAATGGATGGTACAATCCTTAGGTCCTCAACAATGCTCCTAAGGGTTAGGTGCTAGTGACATCATCAAGGGGTGGCCAGTCCCTTGAGAAGCAACCTAGCAATAACCGATTAGGAGAGGGGACATCACACATCATTATCTTCCATTCTTCAAAAATGGCTTTCAGCCCTAGGCTGAGTTCCAGTCTCACACTGAATCACGTTGATTAACCCTGGACCCTGATCGGGTCCTCCATTCTCTCGGAGAATGGTTCTCAGTACTAAGCTGAGTTTCAGTCTCACACTGAAAATTGATAAACTACCTACAGGACTTCCTTGGATATCGCATCCCTAGTCCCATACCAGAATTTGCTTCTATCTGCAAGATCTACTTGGACATCGCGTCCCTGGTCCCAGAACAACATACCCTAGAGGCACATAGGGGCCCTAGCCACATGCTAGGGGCTTTGCCATGGCATCTACCTGCTTGGTCCCATACCAAGAACCCCAGGAGACTACCGGGGGCCCTAGGGTGCCTTCTAGGGTCTTACTCTGCCCTAGTCAACTGACTAGGGTACCATCCTCTCTAAGAATGGGTCTCGCATGCACTAATTTTAACACTCCCTCTTAGCAAGAGGGACATTCTCAGCACATCGATAACATACTGTACCCTTACAAGGTGATAATTCATCTCGATGTCTTTCAACTTGTCATCAAATACATGGTTTCTTGGGAGCTTCAGACAACTCTTCATCTTAGCACGAAGCACGATCTCATAGATCCTCTTCGAAGTTATAGCTAATTTCCCTTGATGGCTGAGAATCACTTTCCACATATCATTTTTCCAAACATGTTGTTGGGCTGGCTCCTCATAATGGGAGTGAACTAAATCAGTGACATGGCTCTCACTAGAGCAATCTTGAAGATTTTCAATAGACTTCTTAAAGAAATCAAAAGAAGGCGTCTTGGCCTTCTCTCTATGCTTCTATAAGCGAGAAGTCTTATAGGATTTCATCTCTGAGTCACTGGAGGACTGATGGAAGCTTACTTTGTCATTTTCTGCAACCCCACTTGGTTCGGGACAAGAGAGTACAGTTTGCTCCCTCTTGATCTTTGAAACTTAACTGGGATATAAAGCTTTAACAACATGTATTGAGACCTCATAGAGGTCACCTTCACAAACTCCAATCACAATGGCCGAGCTTATACTTCTACCTTTAGCCCATATCAAAACCTTTCCTTCTGAGAAAGTTACAGAGAACGCCTTGTCTTCTAAAACTGTCACTGAAATAACATTCTTCTTTAGACCAGGAACATATAAAATTTTCCCAACATTAATCAACGTACCTGAATCAAGTTGTATGTTGGTTGAACCAACCCCTTTAATGTCAACGGCACTTTCATCTCCAAGTTCCACTTTCTTGTGGAACTTCTTGGCCTCGATTTGAATGCAGTCATATGCTTGGTGGCTCCACTGTCTATCCACCAAGAATTTGATTGGTTGGAGATGGAACTTGAAAGTGCATAAGCCAAGTAATATTCTTTTCCTTGATCTAGATTCTTGGTCTCAACCCTTGACCTCTTTTGCTGAGGTTGCTCTTCTTCTGTAGCAACTGAAACATGATGTTTCTTTGTATGCCAATTTTTGTTAGATGATTTTCTACACTCTCATGCATAATGACTAAGCTTGCCACATTTATGACACTTAACCCTTGATTTAAAGGAAGACTTACCTCGAGGTTCTTTACTATTGTCCTTGTGTGGTGAGGGATTCTTTCCTTTCTTTGTTTTGACGACTAGAGCTTGACTCTTATATGGTGGAGGCTTGGATATGCTTTGGATCTTGCTTTCTTCATCTAAACAATCATGCCACAACCTTTCGAAGTTTGGTTGAACCTCTCTTCCATTTACTGAAGCCAAGTATGTGTCCCAAGTTGTAGGAAGGCCATTGAACACTGTCTGCACAATATCATCATCTTCTACTTTATCTCCAACGACCATGAGTTGATCTCTTATTTGAGAGATCCTGGAATAGAAGGTTGCAATAGTCTCGTCCTTCTCCATCTTAAGTGATCTAAGTTGCTTCTTCAAGGCTCTTCTCTAAGTAGGAGCTTTCTTCTCATAGAGGTTAGCTATAGTATCAAAGCATTCTTTGGATGTCCTTAAAGGAGTTGACACAACCATCAGTTTATCTTTAACTGAGTAAAAAATGACTCTCTTTGCATTGGCTTGCTTCTTCTTGAATGATGCTCTTCTTGGGGTTGTAGTGGGCTCTTCAACAACTATGGTAACCAATTCATCGATATCACTTTCTTCTAGGATGTTTAGAACCCTGTCCTTCCATGCATTGAAGTTGGAGACTCCCTGAAGCCTATCTTCCGATTTTACTAAAGGAGTAGTCATCTTAACCTTTACTTGTCAACTTGAAGAGTAAGCTTCTGCAAAGTATAGATCTTGTCTTAGGATCGATGTAGTTTCTGTTTGGCTGCAAAACAGAGTTAGCTACAACCTAAGCTCTGAAACCATGTCGAAATTTAAAGGTTAGATAAATTTTAACATGAGTAATAACTTAAATACATGAACATATAAAATCAGGTTCACAATGAGAATGCTTAATAAAAATTTAAACTGTAATAAAACGTAACTTTCATCTCTTTCAACTTAATGCTCCATTTGGTCACTGCGTCAAGGTTGGTCCTCGAGAATCATCAAATGCAGTGTATAGTAAACTAATAAATCCTGTTGCCGCCTAATTCACACTTTTTAAGGCACAGGAAAGTCACAACCTGCTATGTGTGTCCTTGGGGGCAAGCGAGAGCTGGGGACCACTGTCACCACAGTCCACAACTCCTCCGTTTAGGCAAGATCCCAACAGAGCCAAGGGGGGAAGTCCCTACGGAAAACTAAGTTCCTGATTTATTAATTAATTACAAATTAAAGGGATCTTTTTAAGGTGTGAGGCTAAGGCTTTGAGAGATGACAGTCAAACAAATGCAAGATGCAATATTTCAATGACAGTCAATCCTTTATATAACCAGTGCCTAAATAAATGGAGTCAGAGAATGCAACTTTCAATGGATGCAATCTAAGTTAATTATCCCACAGGTTAAATTATCTAAAAATGATATGAGAACCAACTATAAACAATATACACAGTTATGAAAGATTTATGAACAAATATGAGAAATAATACAATCACAGTTGAGTAATATGAACAGTATTAAACAGTTGAGCAGTAATATTATGAATAAACTTGATGCTAACAATACTCAGATAAGAAAAATGAAACCATTTGACTAATATCCACAAATTAGAAAATTATTGGGTTTGCTTTGCAAGTGCAACAATAACTGAAAGGAAACAAGCACAATATTGGAGTGAAATGTTGCTGAAATGAAAATGTTATAGAACTGGTTTTGCAATGTCTCTTGGTTCGTTTTAGGTAGATTTTATTAAGGCTTTTCCTCTTGAAGTTTAGTTTTCGAACCAGCGGTGTGACTACCCCAATCTAGTATTTCTCAAGTCAAAGAAGGAATGCTGGTGCGCTCAAAACAATGGAAACAAGTCCACCTGTAGCTCCTAGGTCAAACCCCAATGGCCTGGTGCTCAACAAGGGGGACGTAGAACGCCTAAAGACCCCCCACGGTCTTCTACCCCAAGTCGCCTCCGAGGTCACTGTTTTTAATTAACAGGAAAAACAGCTAGATGGATGCCTATTAAACTAAGACTCTTCTATCCCCTGTCGTATCTCGCGAGTACCCCGAAGGGTGATAACCGAGTAGAGGAACAGGGGCTAGTGAAGTTGTTGTTGGTTAATTTTAGGGGTAAATTTTAGTCTTGGTGATTAGCATGCAAGGTTAATTTTAAACTGTCAACAAGATCAACCAAGCGGTATCCTTTATGGGAGGTGCTGGTAGTTGATCTTGGACTAAAAAAATAAAGTGTGAGGGATTGTAGCAGAAAAAAGAAAAATGTTGTTTTAATTAAACTAAGCCCCCACTTTTCCTGCTTTTCATACCCAACTTGAAGTCCCTAAAGGGAGATGACAAGTGGATAGAGGATACACCGGATAGGTGGGTTGTATGATTACCCCTTTGACAGAAAATAAAACTTAAAAAGAAAATAGAACTAGCTAAAACAATATCTTAACCACACAACAATCTCTGTAACAGAGATGGTGGTCTGTTACAGAGATAGGTGGGTAAACAGAAAAATAACTTGCAATAAAATAAATCTAAGCAGCTATCTCTACACTACTCATATATAGATTTACAGCAGAGAATACCCCAAAGAGAACTTCTCATTTGGGGTTTACAATGTTATAGAAGAGAGAGAAGAAGTGTAGTTTAGGGCCTCTTTTGGACCAAATTTTTCCGGGTTTTTTCTGGGCAATTTAGGGCAGCATAACCCCCTCTTTCTATGTATAAACCTGCAAAAAACCAGCAACTTTACTTGCTGGAAATTACTGCGGAAAACTAAAACAGAAAGTTAGCATAAACTAGTGTAAAACCTAGAAAATTTACAGCAAAATTTGAACTTTAAAAAATGGAAAAACTGAAATTTTAATGGTTAAAAATGAACGTTTTTAGGCTGAAAATGACTTATAAACAGCAAATTTAAAACCTTATACTAATATATATTGGGTGAGAGCCCTAAAACAAGGGTTATATTCACTATACAGTGAATAAAACCCAGTTTCAGGATAGGAAAAGAAAAATGGCCGAAATGAAATTTTGAAGAAAAGAAATCCTTGGAGGAGCCCTTCTTAGCTTTAGATCCCTGCAAAACAAATCTATTAAAGCTGCAACAAGAAAGCCAAGAGATGAGCACAAAAATAAATCCTACAAATACTTTGTAGTATCTTATCAATCTACTCACAAATGAAGATAGAAATACTTTTACCTACAAGTCTCTCCACAAAATACTTTGTGGAGAGCTTCCAAGCTTAAGCAAATGCAACAATAATTGAAAAATTTACAAGGTTACCTCACTAATCCAAGCATGAAATGAGAAGATCCACACCAACAGTTTGCCTCCAAAGCTTTCTTCTATTATAGCCCAACTAGGGCAAGATCTAATACAAAAATCGCAAGAGGCTTGGGCCAAATGTTTGAGAGAATCTGAGAAGAGAGTAGGGAAGAATTTCAGCAGCATAACAATAGCATAAGAGAAGTTTTGAGAAATGAGGGAGTGAGACCCTCATTATATAGTTGAGGAACAACCCCAACCCCTTGAAGATCAATGGCCAAGATTAGATCTAGATCTAGATTAGATCTCCACCACTAGATCTAGGTTTGTTGACTTTGCAAGCCATCCACCAATCATAAGCAAGGGTGCCTTTTCAAATCAATGGTAAAAAAGATAGATCCATGTCACAATAAAGCTTAACCTTTAGATCTAGGGTTTCCATGACTCAAGTGGGGTCCCCTTTTGTCTCAAATTTTAATTTTTATTATTTTAATTTTTTATTGTTTTAATTTTTTATCTTTTACTTTTTATATTTTATCTTTTACTTTTTATATTTTATTTAATCTTTTATTTTTAAAATTTCTATTTTTTTATTCTTTTATTTTTTATCTTTTACTTTTTATATTAAATCTTTTTTTATCTTTTATTTTTTATTTTATCTTTTTATTTTTTAATCTTTTAATCTTTTATTTTTTATTTTTTAATCTTTTAATTTTATTTTCAAGTTTTAATCTTATATTTTTTATTCTTATCTTTTTATTTTCTATTTAATATTTTTATTTTTTAATTTTTTAATTTTTGATCTTTAATTTTTTATTTTATCTTTAATTTTTATTTTTTATCTTTTACTAAGACAAGAGGGACGCCCCACTTAGGAGATCTTCAGACATTTATTTTGACCATAAAAATTTACTATGCTTGGCCACCCGCAAACTTAATTACCATGGCCTTATTTGATTTTTTCCTTCAAAATCAAATAATTTAATTTTTCACCCTTGGAAATTAAATTAATTTCCTATGAAAAAATACCTTGTCTTAACTAAAATTGCTCTAACTTCCTAACCCCTTGTCAGAATGACATGAGATTTGAACCAATGGCTTAGGGGGTGTCATAGCATTTTCATTTGCATTCATAGCCCCTATTACAAAATGCCAAGGTTCAAGAGATTACATTATTACATCAAAACTTAATTAATTAACCACCAAATGATAAAGTTAATTAATTAAGCAAAAACCAAAATTAAAATTAAAATCCTAATGAAATTCCGCAAGACTACAAGATATGGCTAACATGGTCATGGACAACAACTTGAAACCTTAGCCACCTCATGGGCTTGATTATCAGAACGCCAATTCACCACTTTGGAGGATTTGTGAGTGAAAAACCCAACCAATTAAAATTGTTAATTAACAAAATTAACTGGAAGGGGAAAAAACACTCGGTGAAGAGGACTTTCCTGATAATAAAGTCCATGGTGACATCCTTAGAGGAATGATCCATGATGACATATAAAGTTACATTAATTATCCCACGCAGGGGAGCGGACATTTCGTGTACAAAAGGGGCGGAATTGCCCTGCTGAGTGAAAAATCCCTAGGATTTTTCCATGGTACAAACTGTACTGAATGTACATCTTCAATGTACATGAGGTTGCCACGTAGTTGAAATAGGTGGGCAACAAATCCCAAATGCCATGTACCATAAAATAATAGATAAAGTACAGGAGAAACCAATGAATCCTAACTATTATTTGGATTCGCCTTATACTCGGATATTTCTGAGTTGATCTTGTCACCGAAAGGACAAGTCAACTAGGTAAACAATTTACGTACCTTGAGAGAGAGAGTTCAGGTAGAAGTAAACAGATCTCAGGTTCTTCAATCAAAGTAGCAGCACAGTCATACTGACAAGAGACACATAGTTATGTTGCTGATACAGTCTTGAGAAGGTAGATCACGTTGAGAAAGGCAAGAAGTCAAGCGGGTGCACACATAACCAAGATAGGACAGAGACCACGAGAAATTGCGCTGGAGTAAACACGCTACTGAGTTCACGATGCTGGAGTACAAACTCAGACACAGTGGAGGATGGGAGGCTCACGCTGGAGTATCAACACAGACTCGGTCACATGGAGATGTGGAGCAGCAGAGAACGTGCGAGACAAACCCCAATCCACAACCCAGTCAGATAGAGCACGCAAAGCAGAATCCAATCCCGTGGAGAAAGGAACTCGCGTAGAGAGTCATGCAGGGAACACGCTGGATAGACTTAGTCGACAACCCAATCCCGTGGAGAAGACAAAGGCTGGTCATGCTGGAGCGTGCAGACAGATCAGTCACGGTGGAGCCGCTGACAGACAGGTGACAGATTTGGTAAGATCACGGTGGAGGATTGCAGGAGGTCCACGAGAGAAGATCCGAAAGGATCACGGATCACATAGGCAGGCGCAGTGAAAAACCAACCGACAAAGCAAACACGGGAGGACCATGAATGCAGATGTTGAAGAAACAAAAGAGAAAGCACAGGGAGGAGAACAAATATCCGAGAAGTCTAGCAGAGAAAACAATCCAGTCACGTTGGAATGGATCGAATAATCTTGGATAAATTCCAAACCCTTTTTATAAGGTATTGGACAAAACATTTACGATGATCCAAAATAATAAATGGTCCAATAAAAAACAAAAAGATAAAAGTTAAAATAACAAGGGTCCAAATAATAAAACCATAAAGTAAGTAAAATGGTCAAAGGTTCAGATATAAACTTATAAACAAATGTTAATGGTTTTATAATAATAAGGTCACAAGGTAAAAGTTTCATAATAAAACCATAGAGGGTCAAAGGTCCTTTTTGAAACATAAAGTAACCATAACAATAAATGGTCCAATGGTCCTTTAAGAAAATCATAAGGTAAATAAAATAGGAGTCATTATAATTGAAGGTACACACAAGTAAGAGTGCTAGGACGAAGTAAGTTAAAGGACCAAGTGTCAATCAAGAGGGTCACAACAATCCAGATACCCCCTGGATAAGGTGAACCATAAAAGGTGGACAAACGACTCCTTTAGGGTTAAACAAAACCGGTAAACGTTTCTCTCTCAAGGTACATTGTTTTATATATTTTGTCATCACTATATAAGGGAAAGATCCAAATGAATGGTACAATCCTTAGGTCCTCAACACTGTTTTTAAGGGTAAGGTGCTAGTGACATCATCAAGCAGTGGCCAGTCCCTTGAGAAGCAACCTAACAATAACTGATTAGGAGAGGGGACATCACACATCATTATCTTCCATTCTTAAAGAATGGCTTTCAGCCCTAGGCTGAGTTTCAGTCTCACACTGAAAAATTTTAAATTTTGATAAAATGTTAGGGTGGTTACATTGGATTTATCATTTCACTTAACATTTTTAATGTCATGCTTAGAGTAGGAAAATAAGCTCCTTAAAGTGAGCATTTACTTTCAGCATTTATTTTCTTTACTTAGGAATAATAATATTTTTTGTTAGTTAAAGTTTTTTTTTAAAAGCAACTTTATGGTTTGTTGGCTTTTACAAAATCTTGTGCTACTAAGGTTGGCTTGTCAAGTTGAGATGTTTCTACAGATTATTGAAACCAGAGATTCTATGGTTCTCGCATGCTCTCCTTTCCTAAACACCAGATCAAGCATGCGCCCCACAGTAGGAGCCAAATGTTACCACCTGAATTGCACTCAGTTGGACTTTTAAGTGAGCCGCCAAAGATGAACAATTACTTGTTCAAATTCCGAGTTTAGAACTCCATGCAACCCTTCCTAGGCCTTTTTAATTTTTTTTTTAACATGTTCATACCCCATGGGTAATTGTAATAAAATGACTTAGCATGATGACTTTGTGTAAAAGGTTTGGTTTCCTAGGACTTAGTCATCAATACATTATTTCAGGGTGTTTTTTTTCTTGTTAATTATCTATCGTTTTTAAACGATAAATAATTTCCGAGTTTTTCACTCAAGCCTCCAAAGCTAGAATAACTGTCTTGGTGGTTAGGCCTTGGAAGATTATTAAAACCTAGGTGTCAATGTATATTACCATGCTAATCATTATTTAGAGTCATTATGAACATGTACCAAGTCCCCCATAGTTTTTTTTAATTTCCAGAATTTTTTTTGTTTTGTTTGTTTTTTCTATTTTTACAGGCTTATTTTTAGTAAGTTAATTGTAAAAGTTCAAAAAGTCATAAAAGTGGGGCTAGGAGGTTGTTTTTGCCATGGGGGTTCTCATTTTCTAACTCAGAGCACCCACTTAACCCCTAGACCCACTTTCCTAAGTTTTTGAGTAATTATTTATCTCCAAAATTAATAATTACTTGAAAAAACCCCCAAAAGACCAAAATATTGGAAAAAATGAGAAATTCGACAACTCATTAAAAATGGGAAACATGACGAAAATTGATTTCGTGAGTTGGCAAAGGTAAAAAAAATTATTCTAAAGAGTTACAAGTCACCAAAAAGAAAGAAATGGTTGCTAAATATCAAATTGGAATTTTTTCCAAGAGGGGCGCTTTTCCCAAGAAAGAAAGACTTGGTTTGTGTAATATCCCAAATACTGATATTCTCTAATGTTCTATGATAGTGCTGACTCGCACACTCAATCTCATACAAATTTGCAAAATAACTGTGCATGCAAACTCGCCATGCAAAAATGCCCTAAAATATAGCTAAATTAGGGCTAGGGTTTTGCAGAGAGAAATTAACACTTACCACTAATATTCTGGCTGATAATGACTCCGGAGATAGCTGTATGCATAAGGATTCGGATGGGTGGTCTAATAATGCTATTTTCCTCTCGTGTCACCGCCCCACAGCACCGTAAAAACCCTCCAGACTGAAGGTGACGTTTTTGTAAGAGGAGAGGTTCGTTTGGGCTGAAACTTTCTGAGCTTGTCCGTTTGATGATGCTGGAGAGAATGCCTGATGCATGCGGAGGTTCTGCTGAGATCTGAAGGCCCAACAGCGGATTAGGGCTTTCTGGCTAAAAACCCCCTCTTACGGCTGCACACGTGTCCCTGCAACGATCTATACCATGTACTAGATAACTGATGAATGAATGAAGAACA
>LPNX010570284.1:190556-296304 GCA_001517045.1 Pseudotsuga menziesii
AAATAGGCATGTGGGGGAAGGTGGTAGAGGGTGATGACGATCGAGGAATGGATGGGTCGAAAGGATGTAGGGGATGGACACAACATGCAGGCAGAGGACATAAAACACAGGTAGAAGGAGAAGGATGGCACTGGAGGAGGTGATAGGGTGGTGGCTGCAATGGAAAACTTACAGGGAAAAATGATGGTTGAATTTCTTACGAAGTAATGGCAGCGGATTAAATGGTGGTGGTGGGCAACGTACAGATGGTTGACGAACTGTTGTTGGACAACTGTGAACCTTTGAAATTTTTTTAATTTTTTCCTTGGAATGGGAAGAATCTGCTTTGATTGGTGGTCAATGACCTAATTTCAGAGAAACCTTGAAATCGATGTCTGATAAAGGTGTGGCCAACAACCGGAATAAAAAACTAGCTATGATACCAATGAAACAAATAAAATTTGTTTCTACATGAACTTCCAACATAAATAAGACAAGTACCCCATAAATAGATAATAAAATGTATATTGATAAAAGATAGGATGATTTACAATTACATTGGTAGGGCTTTATATAAGCCTTATCGTGCCTTTTCAAATGAAATGGTACATCTCTTTATGTTTTCTTAATTAATTAATTAATCATTTATTATTTATTAATTATTAATATTAAAATATATATTAATATTAATAATTAATATTGATATTTAATATTTATATATGTTTATATATCTCATAATGTTATATTTTTTATATAACATCCTTGCACATGTACTAGGGTTTGATGAGGTTGTTCCACTGTTTGCAAATGCTTGATGGATGGATTGTTCTACACAAATTTGTTTGTCTTCCTTGATTGGCACCCATCCTTTGGAGGGTTATTTACATACTCATTTGGGCCATTTTTTTATCAGATATTTTTGGAGGGGTGTCCTAGCTCCAGGAACAATTATCTTGTGATAGCGTGCCCAAAATTGTGCCCTCTTAAATCCATTACATGCAAAGTGCCTACGGGATTTCCAAAAAGCGTCATAATAGAAAATCTGATAAATATTAAGGAAATTAGCAATTCTAGAATTGTTGTTTAAATAGCCACATCATATTTTTTTGTGCACACCTTTTGGAGTCTTTTCATGGAGAGTATTCACCTAATTGAGAAAGCACTCCACCTTTTTAGGAATTTTCCATCAAGCGCTACCTTGTGGAGTCTTTGGAGTCTTTGTTTGGAACGTCTAGTTGTTATCTTTCCTCATTTGATGGTGGTGTCATTCTTCTTGGGAATTATGTATCTTGGATGTTGTACTTATGGTTTTGACCACCCCATTTTGTGGATCTTATTAGAGTTTGTTAGGGTTTAGTGGAGTATTTTGATTCGTTTACTCCCCCATAAGCTAGATCTAGGATTTTATTATTATTTTATTGTAAGGGAAGTTGACCTCCTCTTTTATATAAGAGGGCCTCTCCCTCTTTCATTTCTCATGTCTGGATTGGTAGAGAAATTCCACTAAGACTTAATGAAATATCTCTTGGTGGCTATGGATGGTTGATGCTAGTTCTATGATGAAGAAATCTTGCTAATGGTATGGTGTATTTTTTGGATTAATAATGGTTTATTGCTTGGGATGATTTGTAAGTGGGCTCTTTACTTTGCAAGGTTAAATTTATTTAGTTTATGGTTGAATAGGTAGTGTATTTTAAGTTCTTGATTGTATGCCCTAGTATTCCATGCTTGATGAATATTAGGCCCATGTTAGTGTTGAAGATGCCACTTTGGTTATTCCCTTGTAGATTGTAGGAAAAAAATGGACTTTCTTAGATATGGATAGTAAGCTCTTCATTACTATCCTTGATTGACCCCATTTTCCCATTTTCATAAGAGATTGGTTGTAAATCCCTTAATCACCATTCTCTTTTACTTTCATAAAAAACCTTATTTTTCTAGGGTTACTCTTGTAATTAAGCTTGTGCTTCATTTCTAAATCCTAGTAATCCTATTTAGGGACTCATCCCTTGAGCTAGAGAAGAGCTATCCTAAAGAGTAGAAGAGGGTTAGGTGTAGTTACATTGGCCTCCCTCTTGTTTATTTATAAGCCATCATTGATGTTAAAGCTTTATTCTCAAGATGCTCTTTTGTGTGGTAACAAGCACCTTCAATAGTAGTGTTTGACCACCGAGTTTCTAATATGGTGGCGGTTCTTATTTCGCCTAGATTAAAATAATTCTTCTTGACGTTTATTTTAATATTTTTTCTTGATAGTTGGTTTCCTTCTGCTTGCAAATACATTGGCAGTGGAATTTATTTTTGAATGAGATTTCTGATTTTTAAATGGTCAAAGGCTTGCAAGTGGCCAAAGACTTGAAAAATAGATAAACCTTAAAATATTTGGAGTGTAGTTAAAAGTTAGATCATACAAGGTCTTGTAACAGGTGGGTAGAGCTTGTGTTGTCACCAACCTTGTAGTTGCCTATGTATGATGGATCCAGGATGGATGGTAGAGGGGGAAGCAACTAAAAAGGTGGAACCAAGACTGCCTAGACTCCCAAATGGATGGTTGTCATGCCAATCAGGGCAGTCTTCGCTTTATGTTACCTAAGTCCAAGACAACAATGGGGGATTCCCAGATCTACTCCCGACAGGAGAGATCAAGCCTAGACACCAGATCAAATTAAGTATGGCTTGAGGTACGTAAGGTGTAAGGTAATTGGAAACTCTAGATCTATGGAAGATGATACTAAGTGGACTAGGGCTCTGGATGAGGGCTTCAGTCATATGAGGGTTGATCCAAAGTGAAATACAAGTGACATATAGGGGTAATACTAGATCTAGGGTTGAGGTACTAGCAATTGATGAAGATAACCACTGCCTTGGGAAACGCAACCAAGGCATGGTGAGTAAGGACAGAGTTGGGACTGTCTAGTACCAAAGGGATAGACTCAATGAGAGATATGACAATGTCAGATTACCTGAGTCATCGAGGAGGAGTCAACTTTCAGGGGAAAGAGGTCAAAAGAGGGCTAGTGCTATGCTTGGATATCGGTGCTTGTTGAGCCTTGGATAATGGAGTCAGTGTTTGCACAGCGTTAAAGCGAACTCACCTGGGATATGCCCTGATCTATGGACCCAAAAAAGGTGTTTGGCCCGAAAGATTCAGTTTACAGAGAAACCAACAAAAGGAGCGCTAGCGCTAGGGTTTGGAGAGGCAGATCTGCAGATCTAGGACAACCAGGAGACTATCAGTTCAGCGTTGGAGGAGAGATGAGATTAGAATGGCCTGATCTGCAAACCCAAGTCAGAAAATTTCAGGAAAAATCAGATCTGGAAAAGTCAAAATCTGCTGAGGGAAGCTAGGATGCTGAAAGTCAGTTTTTCAGATCTAGGGCTACCTGGCAGGAACTAGCTCAGCGTTGGGGGTGTTCTGGAGTGAGGAAGACCTGATCTACAAACCCAAGTGATTAATTTCGGGAAAAAGTCAAATCTTGAAAAGTCAAAATTTCAGTAGGGGTGCTAGGGTTTGAGTAGTTAGAAAGTCAGATCTAGGGCAAGCCAGTCACAATTTGGACAACGTTGAGGAGGATTTGGTGAGAGGGTTGCCCGATCTATAAAACCCAGAAATGGTTTGTTCAAAGATCAAGCGGTTCCCTGATTAAGTATTTTTTGGATTTTTATTCTTTAGGAGTTTTTCAGAAAATTTGAAGAAAAGAAGGTACAATGGATTGAGATCTGAAAGAGAAGAGGCTTACCTGTAGATATTACCGGGAAATGCTTGTAGATGCCTTGATGATGATGATCCCCGCCATCCCGATCAATTCTGAAAGATCTGAGTGAGTTCTAAGACCAACGTTATCCTCCAAGTGACCAATGCGCCTCTATCCTGCACAAGCAAACATCAACAATATCAGATTTGCTGTATCATGAAAGAAAAGCTAGATCTACAGAAAAGTAACAAGACACAATCATAGATCACAATGAAGCTAATGAAAACCCCTTGATACAAGACGAAGACAAACCGAGCGAGTTGAGGTCCCCCTGCAAAAATGCTCAAGCTGAAAACACCCTCCTGTAGACAAGACAATGATCCCGAAAAAATATATAGATTTCACACAATATTTCGAATGCTAGGAAGCAAGAGACTTTCCAATCACCACCAAAGAACATCAGATGCAAAGCAGATCCAGAAAATATCCACAAAAAAAGTCTTTCTATTATTCAGATTCAAGAGCCAAAGACCCCTTACAAATGAGAAGCTCTCTCCTTTAAATAGAAATGAGAGAACCAAAATCCTAACCACTTTCAAAACGAGTGGCTAAGATTAAAAGATATAAGTGTTCTAATCAATGGTTGAGATGAGCTCAACATACAATACATGGATCAATATAACCATAAAGTACCAAAGTGGACTAGATCACCCATAAAGAGGGTACTCCACTCAACAAGAAATAAATGAAGCACATGGTGGGTCCATGGAGTGTTAACTAACTCCCTCTGGGTGCCCCATGGCAAAATAAAATAAAATAATATTTTAATTTTTTGACTTTGTGCCTCCTTGACGAAATCGTGAGCCTCCCAAAATCTCCAGAAAATAATATAAAAATGCCCAAAAAATAGGTGTGGGTCCAATCAGGTGCTAAAACTGCTGGAGAAGGTGCGGAGGACATCACACTCATCATCATGACTCATCCCATGTCATTTCTTTGCCTCAGTAGCCCAAATCGATTTCTTCAATAGCTATTTAATAATTTTTTAATCTGCCTCGGGAAACGTGAACTTGCCAAAACAACCTCCTAGGGTGCCTGCGTTGTTAAACTGAGCCGACCAGGTTTTCTGGGATGGGGGTTCTATGGTTCAATCAAGTGGCTGCACCCCCTATGCCCCATACAACGCCCTAGGAGATCCAATAAAAACATCTCCCTACTCAGACACATCATCCATTGAAGCAAAACTGCATTGGAAGGGTTAAATGAGCCTGATCATCTCTGCAAGTGCCCAGAATTGAAAAATAAGCTATCTCACTAGACTCAAAGTGTCCAAATCCATCTAGGGCGCATACTCATACCCTTTCTAGGCCTCTGCCTGATCATCAACAATATCCAATAGACAATATAATCACCTGTAAATGACCAGATACCAATAATATAACTTAGACTATCATCCATCTGCTGCAAGTGTTACAAGGCTAAGACATGCTCTACAAATCATTTAAGTAACAATCATAACAAGTAGCAGTCACGTCACTAGCGGTACATCAACCAAATACATATATAGGGTTTTATTTATTATTACTCAGACTAGACTTTCAGGACTATACTCACTTCATAGTTGTTGTCAATTTGCTAGTGAAGGGTGAAGGCTGAAATTGACATGTCTAGGGCAAAGCATAGTTTTGAAAATCAGTCTGACCGGTTTTGGAACCGGTCGGTTCATTGGTTCGGTACCAAACCGGGTCAAACCGACAGATAAACGGATCGGTGACCGGTTAGTTACTGAACTGGCCGGTTGGTCACCAAACCGGTCCGATTTGGTGACTAACCGGTTTGACCGACTGATTTCGAAATTGACCGGGCTGGTTGGCAACTTCTAGTTTTTATTTTTAGTTTTATTTTTATTTTTAAAGTTTAACATTTTTTATTTTTATTTTATGTTTTATATTTTACTAACCTATCTACCTAACCTAACTACCCAACCCAACTACAAATAACATCTACTGATCCACTTCCTATTATTTCTTTTGTTTGCTGTTTGAAGTTTGAAGTTTGGACTGAGCAATGAGCAGTTTGGAGTCTTGGACGCGGTTTGGAGTGCATTGTGGAGTTGCACTTGCTACAACGGTGAGTGCTTGGTGGACATAGCTGAGAGGAGTTGACAGTGGCACTATGGCAGTGGAAAGTGCTGAGTTGGGTCACGGGTGGACAATGCTGGCAGCTGGACAACAAAGTTGCAAACAGTGCTGAAGCCTGAGAGTTGGGTGGAGTCACAGTTTATAATTTTGAAGTTTGCACTTGCAGAGGTACAAGTGTCAAGAAGTGGGCAGTCTTCATTGTTCAAGAATCAATATCAGAGATTCAAAGGTAAGTAACAAATATATCTAAGTTTATGACATATGTTCTATAAAAAAATAATTTTATTTATTTATGTGAGTTAAAAATTTATCAAAAATTTGTATTTGTAATTTTGTATTAATTATTAAACAGAGATCTCTTTTGCAAAATTTTTATAATTTTAAACAGTAATTCTATAATTTATTATTTTACCAATTTGTAAAAGAGATGAAGATCCCCTATATTTTTATAATTTTATAATTTTGCTCGTTGTTGTTTCAACTTTCAGCGTATTTGAAATGGCCCGAAAAGCAAAAGATTAGGCATGGGCCCATGCAGATGTTGTTGACGGGGTGATGTATTGCAAGTATTGCAAGAAGTTGATTAAGGGTGGTGGAATTTACAGGATTAAACAACACTTGGATGCCATCAAAGGGAAAGTGAAGGCATGTGAAGCTCCATTAGATGTCATTGGACAAATTAGAGCTGATATGCAAGAATATTTTAAGAAGTTTGAAGAGACTAAGGCTAGGCAAAGAGAGATAGAGGAAGAAGTAGGAAAGAAGAGGAGGCTTGCTGAAATGATGGGTGGGACCTATGCTCTGGGTTCAATTGAAGGCTCTTCATTTATCCCTTCTACCGATCTTAGGGATCCTTTTCAGTATGTTGCACCCTTTGATACTACACAAGAGAAGGGTAAATCAAAAAAGAAGGGTGGCATTCAAAGTTATTTTACATTCTCTGCTAGTGCCAATGCTTCTCAGATGCCTCCAACACATGTTCAACCCACATTAGATGACCATTGGAAGAAGAAATACAAAGAAGCTGCCTATGAGTACATAGCTAGATGGTGGTATGATGCTGATCTCCCTTTCAATGTTGTACGCTCTTCTTATTACCAACCTATGTGAGATGCTGTTATAGCTGCTGGTAAGGGTTTCAAAGGCCCTAGTATGCATGACTTGAGGAGATCTCTTTTGCAAAAAGAGATAGTGTCCATACAAGAATACCTGAAGGATTTCAAACAGTCATGGGTCAAAACATGATGCACTATCATGTCAGATGGATGGACCGATCAGAAGGGTCGTACTCTCATAAACTTTCTTGTCTCTTTCCCACGAGGAACCATGGTTTTGAGATTACGTGATGCATCTGATCAGGTGAAAGATGCAAATCTGTTATTTCGTCTTTTGGATGAGGTTGTTGAGGAGGTGGGGGCAAGTAATGTTGTACAAATAATCACAGATAATGCCTCTAACTATGTTCTTGCTGGTAAGATGTTAGATGAAAAACATAAAACCATAATCTTGACTCCATGTGCGGCACATTGCATAGACCTCATGCTTGAGGACATATGCAAACAGGATTGGATCAAGAACACTATAGAGCATGCCAAAAGCATCACCAAATACATCTACAACCACGGTTGGGTATTGAGCTTGATGAGGAGACACACACAGGGCAGGGAGCTTGTAAGGCCCGCAGTTACTAGATTTGCAACTCACTTCCTTACGTTGCAATCTCTCTTTTCCCAAGCATAGAACTTGGAGAAAATGTTTTCAATTGATGAATGGAATTCATCCCAATTGGCCCTTAAACAAGATGGAAAAGACACCAAGAAAAGAATTAAAAGCTCTTCATTTTGGAAAAGAACAGCAGAGGTTGTGGCAATTACTGAGCCACTTGTTAAGGTGTTGCAATTGGTTGATGGGGAAAAATTGGCCATGGGCTACATTTATGAAGCTATGGATCAAGCAAAGGAGCAGATAAAGGCAACATACAATGATAGAGTGGCCAAGTATGGGCCTATTTGGGAGATCATTGATAGGAGATGGAACAATGAACTCCATCGCCCTATACATGCAGTTGGGTATTTTCTTTACCCAGGGTATCAGTATAGAGAGCATATTGATCCAGATCCGACTGGGGAGGTAGCAGATGGATTGTATTCTTGCCTTGAGCGCATGGTCCCAAATGAGGCGAACCAATTGGAGATACATTGACAGATCAACTCTTTCACCGTCGCCACAGGTACCTTTGCCAATAATGTGGCTAAGATTTCAATTGAGGATGACCAACCAGGTAAACATTTCCATTGTTTGATTAACTTCTGTTTTTAAAGTTTAATGTTTAAAGTTTAAATTGCAATTCTTAAATTGTTAATAGTAAATAGTAAATACTGCAATTCTTAGCCAAATTTACAATCGAAATTGTTGAATTAAGTTATTAACTACCTTGACTCTTCACATTTGTAGCACAATGGTGGAAGGCATTTGGTAACCATACTAAACTATTGCAAAGGTTTGCAATTCGGGTCCTGAGTCAAACCTGCAGCTCTTCTGGGTGTGAGCGTAATTGGTCTTTGTTTGAGTGGATTCACACAAAGAAGAGAAACTGTTTAGAGCAAAAACGGTTAAACGATCTAATCTTCGTGTAGTACAACCTCCGACTCATGCGCAACCAATTGATGAGCAAAAGACCTGATACGGATCCCATTGTGTTGGATGATATAGATCCAACCTCAGATTGGGTAGTGGAGACCCAACTGCCAGAGGTTGGTGATGACATAGATGTTGAGCTGGAGAACTTCCTGGATGTTCCGTTGGATGCAGATCCTTTATTGCCGATGCCATCAGTTCATACAGGTGTAGATGCGAGAGAGCAGTGCCAGGCATGACGGGCACTAGCCGATCAGGACCTTGTACTTATAGTCGTTGACGACGTCGACATTCAGCGAGTACTACTACTTCATTAGCAGATGACTTTGATTGTGAGGAGCCCGAGACTGAGCCAAATCATGATGCATTTGGTAGTCCTTCTGGTTCTTCTTCTAGTTCTAGTTCTAGCAGTGGTGTTGAGTTTGATGATGATCATTGATGATGTATTATGTAGTTGATTATGTAGCATGTTTTTTGGACTCTCCAGGCCATATAGCCTTTACTATATAGGGCTTAGCCGCCTAGGCCTCATGAATTATGTATTTTGTTCTAGTATCCTAGATATGTTACATGTATTATCATTTATGTATTGCACAGAGTACAGTCACAGACTCCAGATTACAATACACTTTGTGCCATTTTGATATATTGACTCTTATATGGTATATACATGAGCAGATTTTGGTTATTTTGTCTTCAATGCCTTGGAATCGTGGATTATAATCTTGTAAATGTTGTTTTTCTTTAAAATTTAAATATTTTATGTATTTTTTAGCAAACCGATTCATTAAATTCAAATCGGTAGATTTATGACAGATTCATTACCGATTCCGATTCCGATTCTGAGTTGATCCTCGACCGATTCCGAGTTCGATTCCGATTTTTAAAACTATGGGGCAAAGGATGACTACCAACTTAACATCATGACACTTTGGATATGGAAAGGGAATACTCATTATAACCACATGCCAGACAAACCATAACACAAGGAATGGCGGTGCCTCACAAATGGTTAAGTTGTTCAGAGAGTGCTTATTCAACTTAGGCATCATGTCTGCATCAAGTTTGATCCAAGTTCATTAGGACCATCAATTTTATTTCCATGGCCTTTTTGGCCTATATGATCCTTTGGGACTTCACCAGTGCTTAAAAGCACAGCTAATCGCAGCTTTCATCCAGGATACATTCAAATTTAAAAGGTCAGCATATATTTTAATTATTGCTTTTTTAGGACCTTTTTCTTATACCCTTCGAGGGGTATTTTTAGCATTTCATTGCTCTTGCCCTTTTCAGATATGTGTTATGAAACACATTCTAGATTTTGCATTTTTCATGGGCGCATAGATACATTTTCAACACAAGTAGTATGTGAGCTTTCAGTTTTAGCCAACAACATCTCAAGTGACCAGGGGGAGTTATGCACAATGCCAAACATCGGGACAACTGACCATAATGATTTAGGCATACAATCCAACTCACCAAAGGCAAGTTCTGTCACCAACTCAGAGCCGAGACGCAATATAAACAGGGAGGCTTGTCCAACAAAGGCTCTAGCGGGGAAAGGTCCTCCATGCCACAAGTCAAGTAGTAAGTCGAGTTAAAGCAAAATTGGACGGTAACGGATGGGTGGAGACAATGAATAATGAAGCCAACACTAGCAAGCCAGGTTATGGTGGGAATGACTACCTCTATTCTCACTAGGGAGGGTAAAACCAATGAGTATAGATCAAGAACTTCCAAGTCTAAGTAGGGACATCAATACATAATACAAATACATCCAAGTCCATATAATTATGACTGCCTAATCATGACACTACATGTTAATACATGTCACAAAGATGAGTATAAGAGCAATGATAACCATAACACAATATAATACAAGCTGAGTCATAATCATGTGTATAATCCATCTGAACCATCATCTGTCCAATGAGAAAGTGTTGATATGAAACTGGGCATCAATAACTGCTTTGTAATGACTAAATGGCTACATCGGTCCTCAAATCTGAGTGTCCTGAGACTCAGTCCTGACATGGGAGAGTACAATAGTCCACAAATAAAATAATGATCTGTCAAAACTGCTCATCTCAGCATCTCATATGTAAGAGATCTGGCTGAAAAATGTACTGTATCGAATATGGTAGCCCGACTACTATATATGCGATAACAGGTTGGAATAAGAAAACAAAGCTATGATACTAGATGAAACAAACAAAGTTGATTTCTATAAAAAATCCAACATAAGGACAGTAAGCAAAAATCCATATAGGACAAGTATTTAATGACTGAATAATGAATAAATATGATTAGTGATTACAATGCTATGGGATGGTATACTTTGTATGCATTGACTAGTCACCATGGTTGATAGGTCATTTCCCTTCATTAGGTCATGTTCTTCAAGATGTGCCTCTTGATTATGATTAATCACTATTATTTATTTGTTTCGTGTTTACATATATATTGTGTTCATTACAAGATCCAGTCTTTCATGATCAATCCAAGCACATAGATATATGATACTAATTCCTTAGAGACAAAGTTCAAGAGGTAGTAGTACTTCTTCAGTATGGTCCTTCGGGTTTGCAGGTTGAAGATATTTTGATGAAACCCCTAGCTAAGGGGAATCTTGAAACTATGTTGCGGGGAAGTGGCCCCCCCCACCCTCCACTCTTGCCTCCCGAAGCTCGCTTCTGAAGGAAGTGTCCAGGAAGCGCGCTTCCTAAACACCTCCATATGGGAGCGTTTTTAGGAAGCTCACTTCCTTGTGACAAAAAATGCTTCCTGCTTTGTTTTTCAATTTTTCTTAAAAAAATCAAAAAGTTAAGTGATGGGTGGGGGGAAACTAACTCGAGGTCCATACTAAACCTATAGAAAGGAGGAAAAGCCTACTCTAATAGCAAAAAACCTAACCTTAGTAATCATCTGTAACATTGAATGGTAATATTAAATTCTTAAAGCAAAAGTTGACATTTTCCTTATCTTTCATTTTCTATACTTTTACTTAAAATGCAAAAAGTAGAATTTTTTATTCAAATGAAAAAGTTAGAATTTTTTATTCCAACCTCATCATACTTCAAATGCAAAAAGTAGAATTTTTTATTCAATTCAAAATTCAACTTAACAGTTTTTAGGATTTCAGGATTGCAATATTTCATTGGGTTCTTGCTGATTTTTCTTGAGCAGCATTGAGAGTCATTCTCCTAGGAGAATGGGGACATCTGGTCAAGGACCAGGATGTGTAACCAATCCAGCACTAGGGGAACTCAGCGTTGAGCTGAGTAGCCATTTTGTTGAAGGGAGACATCTGTTCAAGGACCATGATGTGGAACTAGTCCAGCACTGGGGGAACTCAACCTTGTGTTGAGTAGCCATTTCGTTGAATGTGGAGATCTGGTCAAGGACCATGACGTGGAACTAGTCCAACACTGAGGGAACTCAACCTTGTGTTGAGTAGCCATTTTGTTGAATGGAGACATCTGGTCGAGGACCAGGATGTGGAACCAGTGCAGCATTGGGGGACTCGGCCTAGAGCTGAGTGGCCATTCCTTGAATGGAGGCACCTGGTCAGTTACCAGGAAGATGAACCAGTCTAGCACTGGGGGACTCGGCCTAGGGCCGAGGGCCATTTTCCGGGAGAATGGAGGCGCTTGGTCTGTTACCAAGTATTTGACCTTGGGTCAAATTATTTAGCCTATGGCTGAGGCACTTGGTCTGTTACCAGGATATCACTATAAGCCCTAGACCGGGTCTGGGCATGTGAGGCACTCCTATCCTCGATCTGTGGGCTTTGTGATCTTCTCCAAGGCTTAGCTACCCTTGGTTAAGACACCTAGTACCTGATCTTGGTGGCACATGGAGTGTGAGATAAACGCATTAGTAATTCTCTCTATTTATGATGATGTACTTTGAGTGGGGATGAAGGACCCCTATGACCGCTTGTCTTGACCACAAGGGCACTTGAAGAAGGCTAAATCAAAACTCAAAAATACATAAGGACCCTTAGAACACTAAGGAGTCAAAGTGAAAGTGTAGAAAGACCTTTAGTACCACTAAAGGTAAAAGTCAAAGAAATAAAAGTATAAAATATTATTATTTTGTTCTTTTAAGTTTTGGTCCACTTACAGGTGATTCAAAGGCTATAAAAGATCAATCCATTTCATTTATACACACTTTCTCATGCACTTACAATTACTCAAGGGAGGATTTCGCTAGTCTTGAAGAGAAGGAATTTTTTGTGGTTATGCCCTAGCATGGAGGATTCTAAGTAGGGCACCCACACTTGTTACAATAAACCCTAAGCTAGGGTTTCATGGTGATCTCTTGCAGCACTATCTTCTTCCTCTTCACAAGCTAGGGTTTCATCATAGACCTCTTCACCTCATGACAACTTTCATTACTCTTCATGAGCAACATTATTCCTTCACGGGCAACCTTGCTCTCTTCACGGGCTAGCTTAGGGCGGTAGCCTAAGGTCGGATATCTTCTCCGGGAAACTCCCTCTGCCCTCCGTCACCTACAACAAGCCCTAATAGGGCTTGGATAAGCTTTCGTCACACTTAGGCAGCTGCCACTCGCCTCGGGCAACTGCTACTAGCCCCAGGCAGCTACAGTCTGCCTGCTACAGACTTCGGGCAGGCAACAGCAGGGCTCGGGTAGACAGACAACAATAGAGCTTGGGAAAGCCTTCGGGTTGGCAGACAGGGCTCGGGTAGGCTTCTGGGCAGACAGATAGGGCTCGGGCAGACAAACCGAGGCACGGGCAGGAAACCGTATAGTCCGGGCAGGAAATCGTACAGTTCGGGCAGGTAGCTGTACCTTCGGGCAACAGTTATGGGCAGCAAGAAAAATATCTTGGGTGGCTAATCTGAGATTTCGGCAGCTAAGAGAAAGTAGGGCAAGAAGCCCTAATTTGGTTTTCCTGTAAAATTCATCTTTTTCGGATTTTTTATTTGCGGTACAAACCCATTAGGGTTTGAGAATTATTGAGAAACTCAGTCATCTCATTTAAGCTACGTTGCACGGGAACCGCTCTCGGACTTCAGGGAACTCGTTCCAGAAGTTCCCGCGTTCCAGGGAGCTTAGGAATGGGTACGAAATGTTCCAAAAATTGTGGGAATGGTTCTGGGAGCTGACTAACTGAAAATTCCGGAACATGGGAACGATTAGTTTGTAGTTTCGTTTTCTGGGAGCTTCCACACGCTCCTGATTTGACCTGGAACTCCCACACGCTCCTCGTCGAGCAGGAACGCCCAACTGTTCCGAAATACATGTGACCCCAATTTTCGCGCGAATTGACCATCCCGCCAATGCTAATTACTCCCGCCAAGGTTAATCTCTCTCGCCAACGCTAATCTCTAGTGAAAAAAACTATAAATAAATCCCTAGCTGCTGTTATATCCATTCTCGATTTATGCAGGGTTCACTATTCAGTTTTTTACTACGCTTGAGTGTTTAGCGTGTCTGGTTGTGAAAGAGCGAAGTAGTGTGCTGGCTGTGAGAGAGTCTAGCGGGTTGGGTCACGGGTGTGATAGAGCCAAGCTGAGCCTAGCTGTGTGACTTTAGGATGCAGAGGGCTTGGCGTGATCTTTGAGGGAGTTAATTCTGTTGGGCAGCCTCCAATGTGATCTCTTAGGGAGTTAATTCTGTTGGGAAGCCTCCAGCGTGATCTCTGAGGGACTTAAATCTGTTGGGCAGCCTCTAGACTTATCGCTCAAAAACATTGTGGCCGGATTGCTAATCAAATCATGACAGGGAAGACACGACATACTACGGCTTTAAAGGTATTATAATTAATCTTTATTTTTAACGAGTTTTAACTTTTAAGTTTTAATTTTTCGGTTTCATTGTTTTTAATATTTATTATTTATGAAATCATGGTTTATACTGGTGCTTTCCCTTCTCTATCTCTTTCTCTTGGGCCTGTCTATGATGGCAGACCCACAGAGTGAATCCGCAGACCCACAGAACCCTGGTTCTTAGTTGCTCGGATAATAATCGCCAATCATAATATAAATAATAATAATTAACAATTATAATTTATTATATAACAATGGTCCATGGTTTATATAATTATTAATATATGCTTGGTTTTTATTATTTAATAAGTTATTTTAATTTATCAATCGCCCATAGTTTATCTTTTAAAGTTTTAAATTTTATTATTTTAAATGTCCTTTTAATTTTTTAAATTTTAATATTTAATTTATAATTTTATAAATTATTAAATTATGTTTTAACTTTTTAAACTTCTTATTAAGGGAATGGCAATGCATATTGGTGCATTTATAATTTTAAAAATTATTAATTTAAATAATTTTTGTTTTTTCATAGGTGATTGGTAATGTATATTAAATATTTATTATTCTACTTAATGCAAATGTTATAAATTATAATATAGTTTTAAATTTTAAATTTATAATATTAAGAATCTAAATATTATATTTATTAACGTATTTTTCTCCTAAATAAAAAAAATTGAAATACAATAGTTTATTAGTTTAACAATCTTATTCTTTTACTTCACAATCCATTTTATTTTATTTATTGGTTTATAATTATAACTTTATGTTGAGTCTACTTGTAGATGCAATGAATTTAAATTGTGATATGAATATTGAAAAATCATTGTTTAATAAAATAATATGTTACAATTAAAAAAAATCATTTATATTATTTTAATTTCTTATTCAATAAAATAATGTTACAATTTAATTTTTTTATTAATTTAATTTACATTTTATTGTTTTAACTTCTACTAGTTCTCTTATCATTTTAGAAAATTTAATTTTTATGAATGAATCAATTGCATTTTAGATTATGATAACTATTGTAATTTATTTTTATAATTAGTTATATCAATCACAATATTAATGTGTAAATTTCTTTATTAATTTAATTTACATTTCATTGTTTTAATTTCTATTAGTTCTCTTATCATTTTAGAAAATTTAATTTTTATGAATGAATCAATTGCATTTTAGATTATGATAACTATTGTAATTTATTTTTATAATTAGTTATATCAATCACAATATTAATTAGCTATTTCAATTTAGAATTTTATTATGTTAATTGCATTTTTTTTAAAATTGTATTTTTTGTATTCTTCTTGCTATAACTTATTACAATTTTATATTACAATTTTGAATTTTGAGTATATACAAAAATCAAAATAATATAATTTAATATTTCATTGAATCATTTTAAGTTTGATTGAATATTCAAAGAGGCAAAGATACAATACAATGATATAAGCTATATATCTAGCTTAGTTACAAATAAGTTTAGAAATTATGTTTTTATTATGTTCAATGTCCAATGCCAAGTTTCACTTTACAAATTTACTTTTATAAATCTTTCATTCAAATTCCATATTAATTAAAATTTTAGAACAGATTACACTTTTAACCTGTTTTTAAGTTATACTATATTTAATATTAGTATATAGGTATGATTTATGATTTTATAAGTTTATGGTCATTGATAATTTATTTCAATTTGGCATGTATAAATGAACACAATTTTGAATAAATAAATTATAAATTAGATTCACTTTTCAATAAATAAATTATAAATCAGATTCAATGTTACATATATTTTTTATTTTTCACTTTTCATATCTCAATAATTAATTTTCAATTTGTTTTAAGTTTTAAGTTTTAACTATGCACATTTGTCATCAAACTAAATTTTAAACATGCTATGTTGTATACAATTCAGGGAAGTCATGGAGAGTGGGAGCATTATATCTAGTGAGCAAGACACTAATTCTACTCCAAGTCCAGTTGAAAGCCTAAGCTCAAGCCAAAGAACAGACCCCAAGAAACCCTTGTTAAAATTTGTGAAGAAAATTACTCAAAATAAGAAAAAGAACAATGGGGGTTGTGAAGAATGGATGTGCATGTTTTGTAATCATGTGTTTAAGGGGAGCTATACTAGAGAGTGGCATCATCTTTTGTGCATAGCTGGTGATGGGGTTAAGGGTTGTACATGTAATGTTGAAAAAAGAATGGAGTTGACCAAGCTTCAGATGGGTGCCACAGGTGTCTGTGAAATTGACTTAAACAATGATCGTCCTTTTAAGATACCTAGGGTTTTATCATCCTCCAATGATGTCCAAGATTCAGTGAATCAAAGTCAACTAAACCAAGTTGAGTCTCGAGCGGGTTCTACTCTCGAGAGGAACAATTCTGCTAGTGTTGCTGCTGTTGAACAAATTCGTAAAATCTACAATGTTGTACATAGGGATAGGGCTTATGATGTTGTCGCTGATTTTTTCATGGAAAATGGGATTTCATTTAATGCCACCCGTTCACCATATTACAAGGAAATGGTGAAAAAAATCTTAGCTGTTGGGCAAGGGTATACATCCCCAGGTTACAACAAAATGAGGACATCATTGTTAGACAAGGGGGTGACAAGAATGCAGGGGCATATGGCGGACTTCAAACAATCATGGACTTATTCAGGGTGTTCAATAGTCATGGACAGTTAGACATTCATTCAACATAGGCCATTGTTGAATATTATTGTTACGTCTCCTGCAGGGCCCTAGTTAAGAGCAATTGATTGTAGTGGAAAATTGAAAGATGCTACTTCATGTTTGATGAGATTGGTCCTTCAAATGTTGTACACATTATCATAGATGCAGCACTTGTTTGCAAAGCAACTGAATTGATGGTCCAAAGCTGATACAAGCATATCTTTTGGACTCCTTGTCGTGTACATGCTCGTAACAATGTCCTCAAAGACATTGGTAAAATATCCTGGATTTCAAAAATCATTTTAGAGGCAAGAGAGGCACAAATGTTCATTTGCAACCACCATGCCTCACTGGCAATCTATAGGATGAAATCACATAAATAGTTTTTGAATCCTGCAGAAACAAGGTATGCAACATGCTTCATTCTTCTTGAGCGTATGGTTGAGGTGTATGCACCCTGACAAGCCACTGTCGTTGCAGAAGAGTGGAATTCATGGTTTGAGTCTAAATCAAGTCAAGCAAAGAAGGTAAAAGATATGCTTCTTAATGAGGATTGGTGGTGTGAGTGTAGGTATATTGCTTCTTTTACATCTCCAATTGTGGAGTTGATTAGGTATGCAGATTCTGATTCCCTTAATCTTGGGGAAATATATGAATGTATGGATTGTATGGTAGGAAAGGTAAGGAATGTAATTCGTTAAAGAAACCCTTCTTTGGAATTTTTCCAAGAAATCCATAAGATAATAGAGAAGAGATGGAACAAACTCAACACCTCTCTTCACATGAATGCATATGCCCTTAATCCAAAGTGGTATATGGAGAGACCAAACAGAGTTCTACCCATTGATGATGAAGAGGTAAAACATGGCTTTCTTGATGCCATAAACAAGATGTATACCCCAGATGAAACAAATGTGTTGCGTGGGCAATTTATTGATTTTGGAACCTTAAGTTCCTCTCCATTCACTCAAGATGCAAGGCAGGACATCAAGATTTATGCACAAAAGAATCCCATAGGATGGTGCAGAATGTATGGGGGGTGTTATCACATATATAGTAACCAGGCTACCATATTCTATTTTTTAGACACCGTACATTTTTCAGCCAGACCTCTTACATATGAGATGCTGAGATGAGCAGTTTATATGGATCATTTTGTATTAGTGGACTATTGTACTCTCCCATGTCAGGACTGAGTCTCAGGACACTCAGATTTGAGGACCGATGTAGCTATTTATGTTATTTCAGAGCAGTCATGGATGCCTAGTGTTATATTAGTTCTTCCTCATTGGACAGATGGTGTCTCAGATGGATTTTATTGCATGGTTATGACTCAGCATTTTATATTGTGTTATGGTTATTATTGCTCTTATACTAATTCTTGTGACATGTATTAACTTGTGGTATCATGATCTGGTGGTCATAATTATATGGACTTGGTTGTATCTTGTACTATGTATTGATGTCCTTTCTTAGACTTGGAAGTTCTTGATCTATACTCATTGGTTTTACCCTCCTTAGGGAGAATAGAGGTAGTCATTCCCACCATTGTTTTGGCTTGGTAGTGTTGGTTCCATCATCCACTGTCTTCACCCATCCATTTCCTTCCATTTTAGTTTTCAACCCGACTGACTTTTTGACTTATGGCATGGAGTACCTTTTTTTTCCCTGCTAGAACTTTTGTTGGACAAGCCTCCCTGTTTATATTGTGTCTCGGCTCTGAGTTGGTGACAGAACTTACCTTTGGTGAGTTGGATTGTATACCTAAATCATTCTGGTTAGTTGTCCCGATGTTTGGCATTGTGCAGAACTTCCCCTAGTCACTTGAGATGTTGTTGGCTAAAACTGAAAGCTCATGTACTACTTGTATTGAAATATTGAATATGCGCCCATGGAAAATGAAAATTGTAAAACTGTGTTTCTTAACATATGTAAAAAGGGCAAGAGCAATGAAATGCTAAAATACTCCTTGAAGAGTAGAAGAAAAGGTCCAAAAAAGCAATGGTTAAAAATGTGCTATATCCAAAAATTGCTGACCTTATTAAAATAAATATGCCCTGGATGAAAGTTGCGATTAGCTGTGCTTTTAAGCACTGGTGAAGTCCCAAAAGGGTCATATAGGCCAAAAAGGCCATGGAATAAAATGATGGTCCTAATGAACTTGGATCAAGCTTGATGTAGTCATGATGCCTAAGTTGAATAAGCACTCTCTAAACAACTCACCCATTTGTGAAGCATTGCCATTCCTTGTGTTGTTGTTTGTCCGACATTGGTTATAGTGAATATTCTTTTTCCATATCCGAAGTGTCATGATGTTGAGTAGGAAGTCATCCTTTGCCTTAGCCTTGTCAATTTCATCCTTCACCCTTCACTAGCAAAATGACTACAGCTATGAAGTTAGTATAGTCATGAAAGTCTAAGTCTGAGTAATAATAAATAAAGCCTTATATATGTATTTGTTGATGTACCACCAGTGAAATGATTGCTACTTGTTGTGATTGTTGCTTGAATGAGTTGTAGAGCATGTCTTAGCCTTTTAACACTTGCAGCAGATGGATGATAGTCCGAGTTATTATTGGTGTCTGATCATTTACAGAGGGTTATATTGTTTATTGGATATGGTTGATGATCAGATAGAGACGTATTAGGGGTATGAGTATACACCTTAGATGGATTTAGACTCTCTGAGTCTAATGAGACAGTTTATTTCCAGTTTCGGGCACTTGTAGATATGATCAGACTCATTCTTCCTTTCTGATGCAGTTTTTCTTCACAGGTTGATATGTTTGAGTAGGGAGATGTTTTAGTTGGATCTCCTAGGGCGTTGTATGGAACATAGGGGTGTAACCACTTGTTTGTACCATAGAATCCCAATCCCAAAGAGCCTGGTGGGCTCAGTTTGGCAATGTAGGCACCCTAGGAGGCTGTTTTGGCAGGTTCACGTTTCCCGAGGCAGATTTAAAAATGATTAAATGGCTATTGAAGAAATCTATTTAGGCTACTGAGGTAAGGAAATGACATGGGATGAGTCATGATGATGAGAGTGATGTCCTCCACACCTTCTCCAACAGTTGCAGGTCCTGATTGGGCCCACACATATTTTTTGGGCATTTTTTATTATTTTCTGAAGCTCTTTTTGGAGGCTCACGATTTCCTCAAGGAGGCACAAAAGTCAAAGAATTAAATTGTTATATTATTTATTGTGCCATGGGAACACCCAAACGGAGTTAGTGAAACACTCCTTGGACCCACCATGTGCTTTCATTTATTTCTTGTTGAGTGGGTTACCTTTTTTGGGTGGGTTAGTCCACTTTGATAAATTATGGTTATATTGATCCATGTATTGTATGTTGAGCTCATCTCAACCATTGATTAGAACATTTCATCTTTTAATCTTGGCCACTCGTTTAGAAAGTGGTTAGGATTTGGTTATGATTGAGGTTCTCTCATTTCTATTTAAAGGAGAGAGCTTCTCATTTGTAAGGGGTCTTTGGCTCTGGGATCTGAATAATAGAAAGACTTTTTGTGGAAATTTTTCTGGATCTGCTTTGCATCTGATGTGCTCAAATGGTGATTAGCTAGTCTTCAGCTTCCTAGCATTGTGGAAATTCTTGTGAAATCTATATTTTTCGTGGCTATCATTGTTTTGTCTATAGGAGGGCGTTTTGGCTGGAGCGTTTTTGTAGGGGGACCTCAACTCGCTCGGTTCTCTTCGTCTTGGATTAGGGGGTTTTCATTAGTTTCATTGTGATCTATGATTACTTCATTTTACTGTCTTGTAGCATTCAGTTTCTTTATCTTGTATTAGCAAATCTGATATGGTTGACGTTTGCTCATGCAGGGTAGGGGGCGCATTGGTTGCTTGGAGCTTGCATATGCCATAGAAATCATGGGGATCTTCCAGAATTGATCGGGATAGCAAAGATCGTCACTGTTACAGACTTCTACAAGCATTTCCAGGTAAGATCCAGCAGGTAAGTCTCTTCTTTTTCAGATCTTATTCCATTATACCTTGCTTTTCTTCAACTTTTTTTGAAAACTCCTAAAGCACTAAAAACCCTAAAAAATTATAAACTTGGGAATAGTTCGATCTTTTGCCAAACCATTTCTGGGTTTCATAGATCGGGCCTCCCCTTCATCAAATCAACTGAAACGTTGGTCAAATTCCTCACAGTTTGACCTAGATCTGATTTTTAAGCAAAAAACTGCATAACCCCCCACTGAAAAATTAGAGTTGTTAAACACCCAAAGGAGATAGAGACACTTTTGCACAAATATGAAAAAGTTTTCAGAGATCTTCCACATGGTAGACCAAATGATAGGGGGATTGAGCATAACGTTGTTTTGGAAGAGGGTACTTCACCCATTCAGATACCACCTTATAGACATCCAAAGAAGCTTAGAGATGAGATTGAGAAGGCCATTCAAGAACTCTTAGAGTTGGGACTCATTAGACCAAGCTCTAGCCTTTATGCTTCTTCAGTAGTGTTGGTAAAGAAGAAAGATGGAACTTGAGGATGTGTATAGTCTTTAGAGCTTTGAACAAGAAGACTATCAAGAATAGATATCCTATTCCTAGGATTGATGAGCTCATGGATGAGCTATTTGGAGCTAATTACTTTTCCAAAATTGACCTTAGATCTGGTTATCACCAAATTCGGATGAAGATGTGCAAAACACTGCTTTTCGATGTCATTATGGTCACTATGAGTTTCTTGTTATGCCATTTGGGTTGACTAATGCTCTAGCTATATTTCAAGCATGTATGAATAGAATCTTTTGCAAGCAGCTTAGAAGGTTTGTTTTAGTCTTCTTTGATGATATTATCATTTACAGTAAAACTTGGGAAGAGCACTTGCAACACCTAGAGATTGTGTTGAAAACTTTGCATGAACAGTCTTTGTATGCTAAGATGTCTAAATGTGAATTTGGGATGAAAGAACTATTATATCTTGGGCACATTATTGGGCAAGATGGAGTGAAAGTGCACATGGAAAAGATCAGGGCTATCTTAGAATGGCCATCACTAAAAGACATCACAGAATTAAGAGGCTTCATTGGAATATGTACATACTACAAGAAGTTTGTGAAAGGGTTCTCCAAGTTGACTTCTCCACTCATTGATTTGACTAAGAAGGATGCTTTCAAGTGGAATGAAGAGGTTGAAAAGGCCTTCCAAAAAATGAAAGAGGTAATGAGTAGTTTTCCCATACTTGCATTACCTGATTTTTCTAAGCCTTTTGTTGTTGAATGTGATGCCTCAGGTGGAGGAGTAGGGGCTCTCCTAAAGCAAGGCCAACACCCTATATCCTTTGAGAGCAGAAAGTTGCAGCCTCATGAAAAACTTTACTCCATATATGACAAAGAGATGTTGGCCATCATGCATGCCTTGGCCAAATTCCGACAATACTTGGTAGGCGCTTAGTTTGTGGTGAAAACTAACCACAATAGTCTAAGACACTTCCTTACCCAAAACGATCTAAATGAAAGGCAACAAAAGTGGGTAAGCAAGATCCAAGCTTATGGTTTTGATATTGAATATGTGAAAGGAAAGAATAACATTGTAGCAGATGCATTATCTCGAAGACCTTCTTTTTCTCTCATGGACATTGCTAAAAATCGGAAAGACATGCTACTAGTTTAATATGCCAAAGATAAGTTTGTTTGTGATGTATTAGATGGACTCATGGGAGATGATAACTACAGAATTTTGAATGGGCTGATATACTATAAGGGCAGAATTTATTTGGTTCGAGATTTAGAGCTTTAGTACAAAGTTTTGTAGGAAGCACATGATTCCCCACTACCAGGCCATCTGGGGATCTTCAAAACCTATAGGCAACTAAGGTAAAGGTTCTATTGGAAGGGGCTGAAGGAAAATGTTTAGAAGTATGTGAATGAATGTAAGGTATGTTAGCAAAACAAATCAGAACTCACATACCCAGCTGGTTTATTACAACCATTGCCCATTCCAGAGCAAAATTGGGACAGTATATCGATGGATTTCATCACCGGTTTGCTGAAATCTTTGGGCAATGATTGCATACATGTGGTAGTGGATAGATTGATTAATTTTTCTCATTTCTTTGTTGTTACATCCTCTTTAGTGCTGCACAAGTGGCTGACCTTTTTTTCAAAGAAATCTTTAGATTGCAGGGGCTCCCCAAGAGCATTGTGAGTGATAGAGATGGTAGATTCATGAGTGCTTTTTGGCAAGAACTTTTCAGATTGGTGGGCACTTAGTTGACTCCAAGTACAAGCTACCATCCCCAAATTGATGGACAAACAGAGAGGGTGAATAAATGGTTCGAAGGGTACTTCCGAAACTATGTGGGAGAACAACAAAAAGCTTGGACAAAATGGCTACACTTGGGTGAGTTTTGCTACAACACCACCTTTCACATGTCAATAGGGACGTATCCTTTCAGAGCATTATATGGTTATGATGCACTTACATTTGCTGATATGATATTTTGGTGATAGTAGAGCTCCAAAAGCTAAAGATTGGGTGGAAGAAAGTCAAGAAATTTTAAAGCTTTTAAAAGACAATTTGTAGGTTGCCCAAAATCAGCAAAAACAATATGTAGATAAACATAGAGAGGAAAGGACCTTTCAGGTTGATGATTTAGTGTATTTGAGGTTGCATCCATACAGACAAACATCTCTCAAAAGGAATAAAGCAGAAAAGCTAAAGCCAAGATACTATGGGCCCAACAAGGTAATCCGGAAGATTGGAGAAGTAGGGTATGAGTTGGAACTTCCGGAAGGAAGTAAAATTCCTAATGTATTTCATGTTTCTTGTCTCAAGAAAGCTATTGGTCAGCAAATTGTCATTTCAGATACACTCCCTCCTTTGGATGATGAAGGACAACTCACACTTATTCCGGAAAAGGCTTTGAAGACAAGGGAGAGAAGATTGAGGAGCAGAACAATCAAAGAATACTTGGTGCAATGGAAGGATCTATCAAGTGAAGATGCCACATGGGAAGAGGAGAATATTTTGCAGCATCCAAATCTGAAATTGCTTGAGGACAAACAATATTGGGTGGGGAGGACTGTAGTGTCCCCATTCAAATAATTGCATAGCAAGAAAATTTCATCAATCCTACTAGTTCCCTAGGTTGGGTGGAAACATTGGGAAGTTAATAAGGGAGCTAATAAATGGTGTTTAGACATTAGAAGGAATAAATATTTATTTAATGGAGTTAATTAAATGAATGCAAGTGAAAAATGAAATGGCTATGGAGAATGGAGACACATGGATACTATGGGGCTCACTCAAGCTAGAATTCCTATGTTAAATGACATCCTCTTGCAATCTTGAATCTATGGGAAGCCTAATGTTTTTGGATGGATGATAAGGTTAATATACTTGTCCATATACTTCATAGGTCAAATTTGGGATGAATTGTAACTTACATGGAGAGAGGAAGAGCCAAATGGGAGTTTCATGGACAATTGGCTAGATTCCCCTTACATTTATGACATCTATGACACCAATGATGGAGATTCTATGACAGTTATGACACAAGTAAGATTTGAAGGCTGACATCTGACATATCTGACATGTCAGGCCTGAATAAAGCATCTTAGAGGGCGCTCATGGGAGTTGGAGAAGGCCAAGAGGCTCCTACTTGAATTTGGGAGAAGAGGGAAGGTGAAGAGAGAGGCCACATGGCATATCATGAGCAGCCACACCAATTCGACTTGGATTTGGTTTATGGATGGATTTGGAACGTTAGAAGACCAATAATGTTTATAAAATGCAGGGATCAACCATGAGAAGGCCCTTTTGATCATTTGTGAAAATTGCTATTGTGAAGAGAGAGAGCTAGTGGATGACTAGTTCATGCCTTAGCCAATTTCGAGGGTGAAAGATTCCCATCCTAGTTGGTGTTTGGAGAGGCCACTCAGGTCATTCAAGGAGCTTCAATGGAGTCATAAGTTACAGGCGCAAGCTACAACAGCTCGTGGACATATCAAGTTTAGCTTGCTCTTCCTTTCATCTCAAGTTTTCTCACCATATTTCAGCTCTATGGAGTGAGGCGCACTTGGTAAGCTATTCATCTCTTTGAGGGAGCTTCTCTTGCTCCAGTATTTTGTATTATGATGTAAATGCTTTGCTCTTTAAGTTCAGAAAGCTCTCAGGTCGAAAGGCCAAGAAATCTCATGTATTATTGGTCAATAATGAAGAAATAGTGCCATTTCCCCACTACCTTGTTGTAAACTCTTGTAATCTTGATGGATTTGAATGGATGTATAAACTATTGATGATTTATGAATGAATGGACTATCATTAAAGTATATTATGGGTTTCATGTTTAGTAACTGGGAATTTGTGGCCATTGGGTCGATTTTCATAGCAATTGGAGCAAACTACACCTCATTTCCCCAAGGGTCCAAAACTAGTTTTTTATATCTGATTGAAAGAAGTGATAACAACCATGGGATGTCGATTGGTTATGCATGTGTCTCTGATAACGTCTTCTACACATCCCCTGCTTCAATTTAAGAATTCGAGTGGGTTTCTGCACATTTGGGAAGTCATTTCTACCACTTACCCCGGGGGGCGATTTGAGCCCAAAATTGCCAGTAAAATCATCTATCTTGTTTAGAATTTAGTACAGACTTGTAGAAGTGATTGGACGGCCATAATACATCCCTGAACATAATAATTAAGTTATTATATCATTCATACGCCTTTGAATATTTGGGAGCAATTGGGCTGATTTGGAGACCAAGACACTAAAACTAGTCAAGAGCCAAAATTGTGAAAAAATTGGAAAATTGGGCATTTTGGTAAAAATTTAAAAAGGGACATTACATGGCTTCCGGGCCTTGTGTGAGAGCTTGGGTCTGCTCCTAGGGTCTGTGCTAGGGCCCACAGATCTGCCCACGGTGCCAAGAAAGTAGTCGATGAGGACTGCTGTGAAGAAGATGGGACTGCTGTGAAGAAGGTGGGACTGCTGAGAAGATAGGGCTACTGAGAAGATAGGGATGCCAAAATTGCGGATGGAAGCCCTAGCTGAGGGTTAGCTGAAAGAGATGGAGAACAAGAAAAACATAAAACAGTGTTCACTGGAACCTTCAACAATTATCAGCTTCACCTGTCAGAGCAAACTTGTATATGATAATGAGAAGACTTGATCTTCTTTTATATCTTTCATTCACGTGTTAAGTGAACGAAAATTAGAAAAGATAAAAATAATAATATTTTAATCTTTTCCTAATTCCACTTTTACCTTCTTACCAAAAGGTCTTTTTATTTATCTTTGACTTTTACCAAAAGTCCTTATTTATTTTTGACTTCCACCTGTGGTACAAAAGTCTTTATTTATTTTGACTTTTGACTTTGGCCTTTTTCCAAGTGCCCCTGTGGTCTTTTTTTATTCCAAAAGTACATCATCATAAACCAAGAGAGTTACTAATGCTTTTATCTCACACTCTGTGTGACACCTATATCTGGTACTAGGGTAACTTAACCAAGGGTAGCTAATCCTTGGAGAAGTACACCAAGCCCATAGATCAAGGGTTAGAGTGCCACACATGCCTAGACCCAGTCTAGGGCTTATAGTGCCTTCTTGGTAACAGACTAGGTGCCTCCTGTTACCTACTAAGTCATACTTAGTCGGTATTATCAAGTGAGCCGGGTGATGAGAACATACACTTGTTCACCTTTCAGAATTCAGAAGTCATTCAGGCTTTGTCTGGGGACTTTTTGTTATTTTTTTGTAAACACATGTTCATAACCCCTTGGGGAAATTGTAAAAAGTGACCTAGCATTTAATTTTTTATAAAAGGCTCGGCTTCTCAAGCTTAAGCATTAAGTCGACTAGCCCAGAGTGTTTTTTCTCTTGGTTATTATTGGTTGTTGAACAAACGACGAATAATTTCTGAGTTTTTCACTCACACCTCCAAAGTTGGGGTATTCATCTTGGTGTTTCGGCCTTAGGAGGTTATTAGAGCGTTCGTGTTAGTGTTTTTCAACATGCTAGGCATTGATTTTGAGTCGTATGAACATGTGCTAGGTCCCCCTAGAGTTTCGCCAGTTTGGAGAAAATGATTTTTTTTTTCGCAAAATTAGGCCATTTTTTAATGGTTGAATTAAAAAATTTCAAAATGTAATAAAAGTAAGATATGGAGTCCGTTGCTGACATGGGGACACTCATTTTCACACCCGGAGCGTCCACTTTACTCTAGGGACCACTTTTCGCATCAGTCAGGTAGCCAGAGCACCCCGTGGAGCATTATTTAGCTAAAGATGCATCAGAAGAGCATTTTAATGCTAAAGTTGGACATTTTGGCATAAGAGACAAAGTTGAAAAAAGTCAAAATAATTAAAAGGGTGACATGGCATGGGTCCCCCATAAAGCATACGATCCACTTCATGTGAAGTTCAAACTAAAACATTGGTTATTATGTGGTATATCATATGTTTTTTTTAAGTGGATGGTGACGTGAGATAAGGAGGGACTCACGCTAAAACCCAAAGCGTAGGATTGTGATAGCATATGTGGTGGACCCCCTCTTCCATGTTTAAACCTTTGAACATTGGACGTGTCATATGGTATAGCGTTTGAGTGAGTGGAGAGTAAAGCTCATGTGGATAGCTTTGGCATGAGGCTCCATACTAATGTGAAGACTAGCGAATGGAGAGTGGTGGGTGGACCTCAAGCTTGGTTTATTTATTTTTTTGGATACATTTGATATAATAGCACATGCGTGAAGGATGGGTGATGTCAACCAAATATTTCACCTAGCTTGGAGCTCACGCGTGAAGGAGAGGATGATGCCAATGGATGCCGAGTAGATCTTTGTGGATGGTTGTTGGGGTGTGATTGGCATTGATTGAGTGTGTTGGCAGTTCCCCTGCAGTTCAACTCCAGATTAAGTCAGTTAAGCTCATTGTAACTCTGAGTGCATCTTCAATGTTGGTAGCCCCCCAGGCGCTTGGCTCTGGCTATAAATAAAGCAACCTTTCTCTCTTCCAACTTCCAAGCTAGTTAGAGTTGGAAGAAGTGGCTTGCTAGTTGTAATTGATACAGTATTTTGTGATTTTGTTGCAATAAAGAAAGCTTTGGATGCTACTGGTGTGGAGCAATTGTGTGTGGGCCATTATTGTCTGATCTTCATGAGGTAATCTGTGTGTTGTTTCAAATTTTTGCATCTTCGATTATGAATCTGGTTGAACAAAGATTGCTCCCAACCATTGGAAATAGAGGGCTATAAGTAAGTTTACTTGTTTCTTCTATTTTGAATACGTGTACTTAGAGATCTAGATCTGACATGTTTATAAGTTTATATGCATGTAGTTTTAGTCTCGAATTATGTGTAATCACCAGATCTCACGGGTTTGCAAGTCTTTAAGTGATTTAAAGGTTGCTTGGTTGGGAAGAATAGTGGATCTAGTTTGACTCCATATTACTTTCGACAACTATAAACGACATAGTCCCTCGACATCCCAATACGAAGCCTTTTGGCTAACTCTTTGCGGCAGCAAGCCTTTCCTCTCCATATCTCTTCCTCCCTCTAAATTTAAAATTTTATCTAGTTACTTGGTTCGTTGTCTTCAGATCTAGTTACAAGAGGAATATTTTACATAGATCTGAGTTCTAATCTAGATCTAAGCCTTTTTTAAAGCTATATTTTAATTAGATCTAGCCATTAAAGTCTTTTCTTGCAAGTTTTGTCCAAAAAGAGTATGTTACTATTTTTTGTATATTGCAAAGTCTAAAGATATTTTTTCAATGTTTTCAATTTTAGATCTAGCATAAAGTGCATATCATATTGGCTTCCCAAAAAGCAAGCCAAGATCCCAAGGAAGGCTTGCTTTCCTTGGTTCCATTTTGCTCTTTTTTCTTACCTTTTTAACTTGGATTTTTTTGGGTATTTTTTGTGTTGTCCAAAGACACTTCTAAAGTTTTTTTGGGCACTTTTTACTAAACTTTGATTGCTGGTTTTTAGCAGGTCTGTTCGAAAAGAAGATGATACACTGCCCAAAAACCAATTTGTGGGCCATTTGGAGCTTCCAGGAGGCTTTTCCCTTAGCTGGGCTTCATTTCCTTATATTTTGTAAGCCTTTGGATCCCAGATAACAAGGACCAAAGAGCATTTCTGCTAAAGCGTTGTAACCGAGTAATAGAAAGCAAGTTTGAGTAGGCTCTTTCGAGCCAACTCCCCATCCCCCAGGGGGGATTCTGCGTTTTTGTGATTTTGTGATTTTTTCAGTTTTTTCTAGTTTAGTTGTTTTTAGTAGCATTGTATACTTTGAATCATAAGCATTTCAATATCTTTTACAAATTCAAAGTAATCATACTACTTACCCCACGCTCTCCCGAGTACCCTGAAAGGGTGAAAGAGATTCGTGGTAGGATTAATTAGAAAACATTTCTTTTATTTGTTTGTTCTTAATTTTTTAAATCAATCTGACCGTTGCTTTTCCGAGTACCCGAAAGGTGAAAGAGACTCTTCGGTCGTCATCTAAACAACTCATTGTTACGTCTCTAATAAAATAAACCAAGACTCCTTCCCCGTATGCTCTACACTGCTGCAGCTTGTCTGATCAGTTGGTTGTATCAGAAAGGGATACGGGTTACTAGATTTAATAGGAAAATTGTAACAAATATAAAATTAGATATTAATTATATTAGTAATTATTATATGAAAGGGCGTAACCTTTCAATTCTATACGCTCAAAGCCTATAAAGGCGAGCATCCTTTGTAATTATCATTCATCATCCAATATATTATTATTATTCATATTCATTATTAAATTGATAGTCAGATTCGACTAACGGACAACCGGATTCGGTTGCTCCAAAAATCCACACAAGTGATTTTCTCGAGAATTCGGGAAGTAGCAAAGGGTAACTACTACAGAGTTAGGGGGCTATTCCAAGCATGTTCATCCTCGCCCCGTTGGACACTTGGTATTACCGCTTTAGCACTCAGTTCAAAGGGACTTGACTTGTTGGGCCAAATCCACAATTAACCCACGCCCTAACTTACTCATTAATAATTTTAAAACTGAGCTATGAGACAGCTGCAATACTTACACGACACAACAACACTCCACTTTTACAAGCACTCCATATTCGTTGACACTGGTTTGTTTTACTTTCAATGCTTAAATCAATTATTGCAAAATGTCGTGAATGGTGCTTACATTGTCATATGCTGTTGATGCAATCTCTTTCTTGAATAGTCCGTTGTGTTATTTTATCCATTTCATATTAAGTCCTAGATTTAGTCGTTTCTTTCGTAGATTAAAAATCATAGATTTTCTTTTAATAGGGTCTACCCCCTTGGCTTCGTTAGGAGTTGGCCTAAACGGAGGAGTCAAGAACAAGGTGATAGCCTTGACTTGAGACTTGCCCCCAAGGACACACCGAGTGGCTTGAAGATTTCTGCCATGTGCCCTGCCAGGTGTGTGAAAGGCGACAACACCTCCATTCTTAAAGAGAATGGTTACTCATAACTAAGCTGAGTTTAGTACTAGACTGGTCTACATCGTGTTCCAGACTAGATGTCTACTCAACACTAGGTTGAGTCTACCCAGGGCAGAGTTGGGTCTATATCATGGTCCCAGACCAGATATCTACCATTCAACAGAATGGTCACTCAACACTGGGTTGAGTCTTCACCGTGGTCTCGGACCAGGTGGTCCCATTCTCCTAAGAGAAGGGATCTTGATGCTGCTCAGAAAAGTCAACACAGAGCTGGGTCTATATCATATCCTAGACCAGATATCTACCATTCAACAGAATGGTCACTCAACACTGGGTTGAGTCTTCGCCGTGGTCTTGGACCAGGTGGTCCCATTCTCCTAAGAGAAAGGCTCTCGATGCTGCTCAGAAAAATCAACATAAATTTCAACAGTTCTATCATGTATGAGGGTATGGGATTGTCATTTAATCAAACACATCAACCCCTCTATTGACCTTGATGCTGGTGGTGTTGATTGTTTAGATTGATGTTGGTGGCCTCAAAACTAGTTTTTGAAGAATCCTTAGTTTATAGCCTATTTATATATTGAAAACTTGAAGCTTTAAGGTTGATGTCATGGAGATTGGACCTATGGTTGACAAATTCACTACTAGATGATTGATGATTGATGAATGAGGTTATATGGTATTATGGTTTATTTCATGTTTTTATGCTTTCCATAACTAATTCAACATTCTACATGCATTTGTTAACATATATGCATCAAAATATATAAAAGATATATATTATATAAAAAACGCTTCCGAAACGCTTTGAAACCGGAAGCTTTTGAAAATTTCGCTTTTCGCTCCCTCTCCCGCTTCCGCTTCTCGCTTTTGATTCCGCTGCCAAGTAACACAAGTTTGAAATGCGAAGGGAGACTAGGTTTGGTGGAGAAACCCTTCATCACAAAGAGGGAGTGTTTGATTTTACCATGGTTGCTTAGTGGCTGATTCTCCAATATGTGATGGTGCACCCAGCAGATGTTGCCTTTGTACCTGTGTAGTCATGATGAGGATGCTGTTGAGGAGAGTGACGGCACAACACTAGAGATTATTGGCAGGCTTGCCGCTGTTTTGTATGAGAGAGAGATGGCACATCCAAGATGCATGTGGTAGTCTCATCCACCTCTAGTTTTGGAACTGCTGTTTCAGAGGTAGGTATATTTTCTATTTTTGAGTTTGCTTTTCCAATTTTTGATTCCACCACATGGTTTAGAGTACTTTCTAGGTTTAGAATAGGGAACACTATCCTAGGAGGTGGTGCATGATTCTATGCATGTATCTCTCTCCTAGTGGGCATTCTTTTCTAGACCACTTTTTCCATGCAGGCTGGGCACACCTTTTTAGATGGAGTTAGGGTTAGGGTTTGGTTATGTCATCCTAGGAGCACTTCTGGATCTGTCCAAATGCAATGTAACCCTAAATTATCCTATCTTATGAAGGAGATGGAGGATGCACCATTGTGTTAGTTAGCGTGATTAATTTTTGAGCTACAGTAGTGTAATTCTTCTTTAACTTTTCAATAGAAGATAGATGCAGTTTTGTGTATTTGCTGTTTATAACTTTGTATATCCAGCAGTATCTGTTTGTGGATTAATGTGATCAGAAGTTGATGCTTTGTTTGAAGGTTTTCAGTTTTTACCTGTTTTGGCATTTGCCTAGTATCATGTAAGAATTGCTTCATTCGTATGGTCTATAAGATGGGCTCTGAAAACTGTTATGCGTTATGCTTGAACAGAGTGGGCATCTCGAGATTGATCATTCTAAAGTCGGAAAACTGATGTCAAAGTTGGCCCTTATTGCTGAGTATGATACTATGGTGGAAGCTGTGACAAACTGCAATTTCCTTTATTGGAGAAGAGAAATGATGTCCACATGGTTTTCTATGGTGTATGCTCAAGAAGATAGAGCTCTATGGCTGCAGTAAGTGTCCCAAGAATGTAAAATAATTAATTTGAATCCTAGTATGAGCATATTGCAACTTTTGTGTTAAACTTTACATGTTTATCTTGTTAGTATTTCCATTTTGGGATTACTAACATATTACTTTATTGGGAATGCCTTTTGAATTTTAACTGGCCATAGAAATGTTATATATCTTCTGTGTTTGTGCAGGTATTTAGTCAATGCATTCTGTGATGGATTGAGGCTGCTTAAAGTCAGCAACGTTAATGTTTCCTCTTTGGATTCATTTGAGATGGAGATAGAGAGTGCCCTAGCCAGTGTAGGTTTGATTAAAAGTGTCAGTTCTACTTATTTGGATTGCATTGACTTCCTCCTATGTACTTAATATTCAACATGTTCTTATTTCTTTTCTCCAATTTTTATTCATACAGCAACTTCTTCATGATAATTTGGTTCACCCAAATTTTTGTTGTGAATGTTTTTGTTTAAATACAGGAAATCATAGAGCCTCTATGCAGAGACATTGAAACTGATCTCCGTCTGCATGTGCACTCTGCACATCTGAAAGGATCAGTTAATGTGAATCCTACAAAGGTGCCTTGTCTCCCCTCTTTGTATGGTAAACAAAAAAAATGTGATATAATATGTTAGTGTAATACCTTTTACCAAAGAAGATGTTTTATAAAAATGGACCTTGACATAGAATCACAAGTTTATAACGCTGCTTGTTATTGTTGCTCTCAGACAGGTTTGCGTGATTTATCCTGGTATTTACAGTTGAAGCCATTGAGAATTTCATCCAAGTATATCTATATAAAATCTCGTGTTGAGAACTATTTGAATGCTGCCTTCTACAATCATACAGCCATGGCTCCTCATGACTGGAAGGTACATCAAAGTGTCCCCGAGTCTCAATGAGCTATAATGAACTCGATCAAATATTTAAAGTTTGTTGATTGATTGTATTTATACAGATTACTACATTTGATGTTTTCTATCTTTGTTATAAAATTTGTAACAAGGTATGATGTATGTATTTCTTGTATTAGGTTTTGTAAACTCTGGGTACAAACGATTTTACCTGCTTCTCTTTGTATTTCAAAATTACTGTTTAGTTATTCTTAACTCTTTAGATGCCAAAACACTCTTTAAGTTCCTTTCCCCCCCCATTTTCAGACATATTCCGAAATGAGACACCTTGCAGAACTAAAATATGGGCTGAAACTAGAAGATATTCATCTACCTGGTCAGAAGTTGGAGCAGGGCGTTGATCTGCTTGATATAATGCATAATATTCATGTATTTGTGGCTTCACATACTTATAATCTAAACACACAGGTATGCCTTCTCTTTTTCACATAATTCTTTTCAATTTTCATAATGTTTGAACTAGAATATTATTCTTTTTTATTTTCATAATGTTTGAGGTGGAAAAGAATTCTTTTCTATTTTCATAATGTATATAAAACAGTGCTGTTTGTGCATGAAGCTTCCTAATGTAGTATTATTGCATGCTGATATCGAGGCATATGGTGTCCAGACAGATGCACAAATATTTTTGGACAGGGTTTTGCTAATTCTCGGCTTTGTGTTATTCACTTCATTACCCTATTGTTCCTTAAATTTTAGTTTGAGCTATGCATCAGTCCAGGCAAATGCAACTTAGTAGTTCTTATGTTCCTCAAGCAATGTACAGATAGGCCATAGTTTTGTTCATAATTAAATGATGTAAGCTGCTGGCTTATAATTGCAAGTGTTGAGAAAAGGTGGCTAATTTTATAAAATTTATTATTGTGCACAGGTGTTCATAGAGAAAGTTTCTAATGCCCCATACCGGAAAAACCTGAATACAGTTGGTGTAAAGCATGTTGCCAACTCTATTCGCACTCATGGCATAGGTATTATAAGTACGACTGTTAATTTTGCATACCATTTTCTTGCTCAAAAATTTGTTGGTTTCTCAGAGTTTCTTTTGGACGACCATATCCAGTCTTGTTTGGTGAAGGAATACAGATTTTGGAAGGTAAAAACCATTACCACCATCTTTTCACTTTGTACATTTGACATTCTCATCTCAACTGAATTGGAATGATTCTTAAGCATATCACAATAAAAAGTAGGTTGTTTTTTTTTATCATTGATATACAGACATCTCTAAAAATGTTGTGTTAGGGATGTACGTTTTTCACAAGTTTCAGCCTTCAGTTTAGAAGTAAAAATATTTCTCAGTTTATTTGTGAACTCAGAAAATTTAAAGGCTGAAAATAAACATAAATTTTAGACTTAAAAACACTGCTGTAACTTCATCTTTTCATAGACAGAAAGTAAATAAAATGCACGCCATTCAACATACAGTACTTAGAAACTTTTGGCCAATGGCCCTGGAAAACCCACAAGGGGAAAACCAGTCAGAGAGAGAGAGATTTATTATTTTTCAGGAAAATTTTCTTTTACAGCAATACATAGAAAATATCAGACCAAACTTATCTCAACCCGGAAGACTATTTCTGTCTCGATTCTCGTGCCCAACAGAAAAAATCAGTGTTGCAAACATCGGCGCGGCGAAAAAATCGGCAGGGTCCAGGAAACATCGTTTCGGGATATCTCGGCAATATATTGGCAAACATTGGCAATAAATCGGCAAACTTAAAAAAATACAAAAATATTCAATTTTACCTTAAGAAAAAATCGGGAAAAAATCGGCAATATCTCGGGATAAATCGGGAAAAAATCGGAAAAATCACTGAAAAATATCACCTCGAAAAGATCGGCAATATTTCGGGATAAATCGGAAAAAAATCGGGAAAATCTCGGGAAAAAATCGGCCTGATTTTTTCGGCGATTTTTTGAGAAAAAATCGCCGAGCTGAAAAACTCGTGATTTCTCGGACATCGGCGATTTCTCGGCCGATGTTGGTAACACTGGAAAAAATCAAACTCTGTTTTTTTTTCTTATGCTGAACTGCCTCGAAAACCGTGCCAGTGTATGGATTGTATGACAGCTGCTGTACGCCCTGTATGGCAAGCAATTAATGCCTCGAAATCTGTGCCTGCTGGTTGCCTCGATTTCTGTGCCCAAAAATCACTTTTCAATTTCGGTGCTGTATGGCTCTTTCTCGAAATCCGTGCTGTTTCACTGCCTCGGTTTTTGTGTTGTACAGACAGGAAGCCTTTAATGCTGCTACCTCGAAATTTTGTGCCAGCCCGCTCCTCGATATTTGTGCCCTGTCCTTGCTGATAACCTCCTCGAAATTCGTGCCCATTAGAAATCTCTTCTGCTAGGTGCCTCGAAAATCATGCCTCTCCTTCAGCTCTCTCTCTTCTCTTCTCTTCTCTCAAGAATGAATGAAATGGCCTTTTCCCTTGATTTTATTTGAAACCCTAGGTAGGTGAGGAAGCATCTAATCCAATGGTTGAGATTATATTAGATCTAGGGATAAGAATAAATGCTCCATTTAATTTCTAAAAAAATTATTTTTCCTCACCCACTTAAATTTGTCAAACTTGACTTTAATCTCTAAAGTCACATTAAATGCTCCACTTAAGTCATTTAATGCAAGGGTCACTTTATTTCCCCTTTTAAGTGACCAAGGCTAAAGTCACCTAGGGAAACACTTTCCTAGGTACAAATTTAACACTCCCTCTTACCGAGGAAGGTGTTTTGCACCACTCCCAACTTGTCTCTGAAGAAGAAAAACTTGCCCCCCCCAAAGATTTCGTCAGAATGTCTGCTACCTGTTCATCAGTGGAAATGTACTGTAAAGATACTGCACCTCTCTAAACAGAATCTTGGATGAAATGATACCTGATCTCAATATGCTTTGACCAGTCATGAAATATTGGATTCTCAGAGAGCGGATGCAACTCTCATTGTCACAGTAGATCACCGTAGGCCTTAGCTCTTGACCAAATAAATTAACCAGCAACTTGCGAAGCCACAAAGCCTCGCAGCTGGCCTGACTGGTTGCCATATACTCAGCCTCTGCAGAACTCAATGCAACAGACTTCTGCTTCCGACTGAACCACGACACTACTGCCGAGCCCATGCTGAAACAACAACCGGAAGTGCTCTTCCGGTTTGCCACACTGCCTACCCAGTCTGAATCTGTGAAGCCAACCAACCTATCCCATCCGACCTCCTGTAGTCAAGACCAGAATCCACTGTCCCTGCTAGGTAATGCAACACATGTTTTGCAGCCACCAAATGCACACTCCTAGGCTCAACCATGAACTGACTAAGAGTGTTCACTGCAAAACACAGATCTGGCTGAGTGTTGACCAGATACATCAATGACCCAATGAGCTGACGGTATAAAGTAGGATCCACCAACTCTCCCTCAGAACATGAAGCTTCTTCGAGTTGTTGATCATCGATGTCGACATCGGCCTGCAATCCTCCATTTTAAATCTCCTCAGAATATCAACCGCATACTTTCCAAGTCCCAGGAAAATATGTCTAGGCTCCTGCCAAACCTCCAATCCCAGAAAATAGTGCATCAACCCAATATTTGTCGTCTCGTACTTCGTAGCAAGATCCTTCTTGCAAGCTGCAATGGGTCTCTCTCCCCCTGTGATAAACAAGTCATCAACATATAGCAGAAAAATAAGTGGATCATCTCCAACCATGATGAAGTAGAGATTCAGATCTGCTTCACTCTTCTAAAACCCCATCCTCTGCAAGCAAGAATCGATCCTGGAGTACCAAGCTTTTTTCAGCCTGCAAACATGAGACTCTCTCTCATGAATCCCAAAGCCTTGAGGCTGCTCAACATAAATCTCCTCTTGTATGATTCCATTGAGAAATGCGGTCTTCACATCCATCTGATGGATCTTCCAACCCATTTTTGCTGCAATGGAAATCAAAGCCCTGATAGAAGTATACCGAGCAACCGGTGCAAAAGTCTCATCATAATCAATACCCTCAACCTGTGAAAACCTCCATGCTACAAACTTGGCCTTGTACTTCTCCACACTCCCATTCACTGCATGCCTTACCTTGTAAAGCCACCGAGAAGTCACCACTGACTTCCCCTTGGGTCTCAGAACTATCTCCCACACATCGTTCTTCATGATGGAATGGTACTCATCCATCATGGCATCTCGCCAAACATGATGCTGGGAAACCTTCTCAAAAGTAGAACGCTCGAAATCACGTGTACTAGCCACCAAGAACATGTCCAATCTGTCAGGCATCTTGATGGACCTCACTGACTCCCTGGGTGTCTCGACTCCAAACCTTTAGAGCATCCTTCAAGGTATCCTGAAGCCACTTAGGCTTCTTCTTACCTAAAGGTTCTTCCCACACTGACCTGTCCTCATCTGAAGAATTACCAGAGCTAGAAACCCCAGTGACTTGTGAACCGGTAGCTGGTGTACCAACAACTGGAGAACTCTGTGATCCTGAAGCTCTGTACGTGTACCTGTAATCATAGACCCATCACATGTCCCCGAAGACCTTGCTGGCTGAACCACTGAACCTATTGAACATGTTCCTGCACTGAGTGGTCCTGTAACCCTGTAAACTTGTGATCTTGACTGCCACGCTGATGGAACCTGCTTCTCTCCCTGCTCTGACTCTCTCGACTTCCTAAAGGCCCGCTCCTCCTGAAACTTCACATCCCTTCTCACAACCAGTTTCCTCTGAGAGGGAAGGTAAATACGGAAGGCCTTCGAAGTCTCATCATAGCCCACAAAGATGCCCTTCTCTGCAGTGGGCTCCAACTTTGTCCTCTTCTCAGAAGGGACATGAGAGTAAGTCAAACTACCAAACATCCGAAAATGGCTAACCTCAGGCTTCTTGCCTAAAAAACACTCCTCAGGTGTCATGTTCCCTCCGACACGATGGAGACTCCTGTTCTGAAGAAATACAACTGTGCTTCAAGCCTTAGCCCAGAGAAAGAAAGGAAGAGACTGGTCATGTAACATAGCTCTGGCTGCTCCAACAATGGACTTGTTCTTCCTCTCTGCTACTCCATTCTGCTCTGGAGTATACGAAACTGTCAACTGTCTCCTGATACCCTCCTGTATGTAATATCCATCAAACTCCTTGGAGGTATACTCACACCCGTTATCCGATTTGAGAACTCGGATCTTCCTCCTTGTTTGGTTCTCCACAAGAGCTTTGAACTCCTGGAACCTCTGCAAGACTTCCTCAGACTTCTTGCTCTTCATAAAATAGATCCAGGTCTTCCTAGAATGGTCATCAATGAATGTCACATAATACTTGTATCCTCTCAAGGAAACAGAAAACATCGGTCAACATAAATCTGAATGTATTAAGTCAAGGGTCCCTGTTGACTTGCTATCATTGCTCGAAAAAGCAGTCTTGGTGTACTTTCCCAAAGCACACCCCCTGCAAACATCACTCTGCCCTGTGCTGAACTCCGGTAAACTTGTAACCATATGTCTCAACAACCCCAAAGCTGGATGAAGGAAGTGAGCCGTCCTCCTATGCCAAAGCTCACAAACCTCACTGCTGCTACTATGTGCCAAGGCAAGCTGAGGCTGAAACAAGAGCCTATATAGTTTCCTGCATTTAACTCCAACGACAATTGAAGCAGATGATCCTGCAGTCTTGGGAAACATATGCACATGTCCATCTAGGAAGGACACCCCAAGACTTTGATCCTCGATCATGGAAACTGAAACTAGGTTATTCTTCAGCCCTGGTACATACAATACATCTCTCAAGAGTCAACACCATGGGACTCATGGACTCCCTCTGAAAGGTAATGGTCCCACGCCCAACAACTCTGACTGCCGAGTCATCTCCCAACACCACCTCCACATCCATATCTGTCTGTGAAAGCTCGAAGAACATCTCACATTACCTGTCATGTGGCTCGAGGCTCCGCTATCAATATACAAAGTGCTGGAAGTAGATGCACTGTAAGAATGGTCTGTCACCAAGGAAAACTCCCTCTGTCTATCAACATCCACACTGCTGAGAATAGATGCTCTCTCTCTCGCTCAATATGCCCAGTGCACAGTGAAAACTCACTCTGAAATCTTGTGGCAAAGTCATCGACCTCCGCTGAAGCTGGTGTCTACTGCTGCTTCTTCTTCTTGTTCGGACACTGCCCAGCATAGTGTCCCATCTTTTGACATGCAAAGCACTTTACAGTGCTCAGATCCTTCTTCTTCCCATCCTGCTGCTTGGCCCCACTCTTCTTGGGACCCTTCTTGTTCTTCTTCTTCCCCTTCGCTGTCAAGGCCACATCCTCCTCATCATGCCTACTATTAGAAGCGCTGCACTACAAGAAACCCCTCTGAGTCTGCTCTCGAACAAAATCATCACAAACACTGTCCCATGAAGGTAAGTTCTCCCTAGCCACGAAACCCTGTACAAACACAACCCAAGGTGGAGTCACCCCATTCAAGCCTGTCTGCACTAGCTCTGGACCAGTAACAACCACCCCAACAGCTGCAAGCTCATCTCTCACCTGAGAGATCCTAGTAAGATAAGCCATACAAGCCTCACCTTTGACCATCTTGATATTCTTCAACTTCTCCCTCAGAACCATCTTCATATTCTCATTAGAACTCTGAAACAATCCGGTCAAAGCACTCCACATCTCATGTGCTTGATCCTTTGCTGAAATGTGTGGAATAACATGATCTTTAACAACATCCAGGATAATCCTGATAGCCTTAATATCCTTCTTCACAAAGGCAGTCTTTGCTATTCGATCAGTAGTAGCACTGGGAATGACAATGGGGTGAGTTGTAGTATTATTGACTACCTCATCCCACGACTCATTCTCCTTCAACACAAGCACTATCCGAGCCTTCCATGAGACAAAGTTCCTTGCCCCATCCAACCTATCCTCAGTTCTCAACCCAACGGAAGTCATTTTTCTCAAAGAACAAGTTTCAACAAAATGGTACTACTGTCACAAGAGTTTTTCTGAGTTCTAGAAATGACTGTTATGTCTGCAAAAATTTAGTTTTCAGCCCAACTCAGCTCTGATACCATGTATGTTTTTGCCAAGTTTCAGCCTCCGGTTTAGAAGTAAAAATATGTCTCAGTTTATTTGCAAACTCAGAAAATTTAAAGGCTGGAAATAAACATAAATTTCAGACTTAAAAACACTGCTGTAACTTCATCTTTTCATGGACAGAAAGTAAATAAAATGCATGCCATTCAACACACAGTACTCAGAAAGTTTTGGCCAATGGCCCTGGAAAAACCCACAAGGGGAAAACCAGTCAGAGAGAGAGAGATTTATTATTTTTCAGGAAAATTTTCTTTTACAGCAATACACAGAAAATATCAGACCAAACTTATCTCAACCCGGAATAATATTTCTGTCTCGATTCTCGTGCTCAACAGCAAAAATCAAATTCTGTTTTTTTTTCGTCTGCTGAACTGCCTCGAAAACCATGCCACTGTACGGACTGTACGACAGCTGTTGTATCGCTTGTACGGCCAGCAATTAATGCCTCGAAATCTGTGCCTGTTGGTTGCCTCGATTTTTGTGCCCAAAAATCACTTCTCGATTTCTGTGCTGTACGACTCTTTCTCGAAATATGTGGTCTCACTTCCTCAATTTCTGTGCTATACAAAACCATATAGTACGACCTGTACGGGCAAGCAACCTTTAATGCTGCTGCCTCGAAATCTGTGCCAGCCTGCTCCTCGATATTTGTGCCCTGTCCTTGCTGATAACCTTCTCGAAATTCGTTCCCACTGGAAATCTCTTCTGCTAGGTGCCTCGAAAATCGTGCCTCTCCTTCAACTCTCTCTCTTCTTTTATCTTCTCTCAAGAATGAATGAAATGGTCTTTTCCCTTGCTTTTGTTTGAAACCTTAGGTAGGTGAGGAAGCATCTAATCCAATGGCTGAGATTAGATTAGATCTAGGGATGAGAATAAATGCTCCATTTAATTTCTCATAAAAATTAATTTTCCCCACCCACTTAAATTTGTGAAAGTTGACTTTAATCTCTAAAGTCACATTAATTGCTCCACTTAAGTCATTTAATACACGGGTCACTTTATTTCCCCTTTTAAGTGACTAAGTCTAAAGTCACCTAGGGGAACACTTTCCTAGGTACAAAATTAACAAGGGAGGCACTTTCAGTTTACTGTATTTCCTTTTTTCTAACATTGTGGGGGATTTAGGAGACAGATTTCATATATTTTTGTTTGTCAGGGACAATAAATTGCTTATCTGATCTTTGGTTGTTTAACACTTTATCAAACTTAACTATAGAAGTATTAGAAAACAGTCAAATTTTTTGTTCAAACAAGACGGCTGATAAAGATCCTCAAGCATGCTCAACTATAAAAAACAAAGGGGCAGTCTTGTTTCATAGAGGACTGACCAATCATGAAAAGCAATTAAGACAACTAGATGCCATAGAATATATGAGAAAGCTGAGGATCACTAGAAAATTAGAAATCTAATGATACCATTGAACTTCGGGCTACTTAGCTCGTGCTTAGAGTATGAATTAGTTGATCTTCATCTAATTATGCAATTATCTAATTTAAGGCCTATTTTAGTTAAATGAGCTAGAATAAATCGTAAAAGGAGACGAGAACTCTAGTCTATATATCCGTAAGGGCTCATTATGCCATTGGAAATGAGGGGTCAGTGGCACTGCAAGGATGTCTTACCACTATTTATGGTTTTATAGCTATCATGTATTTTGTTTGCATAGTTTTGATGCCCCTTCTTGATTAAAATCATTGTGGGTTTTGTTGTTATTATTGTTATAATTTATCATGGTATCAGAGCCATTCTAACACCTTGCAGCCTATGAAGATGGAGGCTGAAGAAAAGAGACTATCCCAGTTGGAGGCTGCAACTAAGAAAGAGCTTTGTTGCGAACGAGCTGATTTTGAGAAGATTATTTTGGATGCATATGGTGTAACACCCCAGTTTTGGACCCCTGATGCAATGATGTAAAGTTTGATGATGAAATACCTGAAAGGATGAACAATTTGTATTTTGAAATATTAATATAAAAATTAAAATACAATTGGGTGTGGCTAAGGCAAATGCTAAAAAGAACAGGGGAGTCTAAATTCACCAGTGAGAAGGAAAGGGGACTGAAGAGTCTAGACAACCTAAGGGGGGTATTATAACATGACCCTAGCCTTTACCTTGACCCTTAAAACATAATTTAATAATACTTTAATCTTATTAACCGTTTTGAACCTTATAATTATCCTTCATACCAAACGAAGGTTTAGGGGCATGCTAAACGAAGATTTAATGACACATATGGGATGTGAGTCTTTTGGCGAGACCACGTGTGGGTGAAGTTGTCCATGCAGCCAAAAGTAAACATAGAAGAAGAATTTGATATGCAGGAGGCTACGAGGATGGTCATTTTTGCTGTGTGTGAACCGTTCTGCCTGCTGGGGGTGTGAGTTATGCATTAATCTTTCGACCTTGATTGTTAAATCTTAAATTTGATAATTGCTGGGAAAGGACTGTCCTGTCAAAACCATAATTGAGTTACCAGTGAAATGTTGAATGGTGTGTGACCCTTGGAGATAATTTTGGTGCATTGGTTGACAGTGGTGGCCTAGTGTAAGGTATTTCACTGTTTGTTTCTGGAATAGATACCGAGGAAGGGAGTGCACCGTTTTCTTTTTGTCTGCAATAATTTTAATTTTCTGCCCAACCTTGCTCTGATACCATGAAAGTTTTTCTTAGTTTTCAGACACCCGGTTTCAATGTCAAGATTTTCAAAGTTTAATGCCCAACCCAGATTTCATGAAGGCTGGAAATTGCACAATATTTTCAGACAAATAAAACACTGCTGAAACTCACATTTAATGATCGTAAATGCACACCATTAATTTTAGACTCGGAGATTTTTGGCAAACTTGCCCAAGAAAAACCCACAAGGGGAAAACTTATCTCAACCAAAAGAAAAAACTTTGTTTTGTTTTCTGTGCCCAACAGGAAAAAATACAACTCAGATTTTCTGCTGTAGCTGCCTCGAAAACCATGGTGCTGTACGGACTGTATGACAGCCGTACGATTTGTTCTGTACGGAACAACCTTGGGATTCGTGCCTGCAATCTTTGCCTCGAAAACCGTGCCCAACTTTGCCTCGAGAAATGTGCCAAAAAATCTGCCTTGAATTCTGTGCCCGAATTTCTTCCTCAAAACTGAGCTCGTACTTGCTTCGAGAAATGTGCCTTGTAGGGAATTCGTACAGTACGGACAGGCTGCAATAAATGTTTCCTCCTCGAAAACTGCGCCCAGCTTGCTCCTCGAAATTTGTGCCCTCTGCTCTTGCTATCCTCTTCCTCGATTTTTGTGCCTCCTCTCTCAACTCTCTCCTTCACTCTTTTCTCAAAAGTGAATGTGATTTGCCTTTGCTTTCCTTTTTGGTGTAAACCCTAGGGTAAGTGAAGGGTCTTCTAATTCAATGGTTGAGATTGGATAAGATGAGTGGATGAGATTAATTGCTCATTAAATCTCATTTAAAATTAATTTCACTCACCTCACTTAAATTTTTCCAAAAAGTGACTTTAATCTCTAAAGTCAAATTAAATGCTCATCTCAAGTCATTTAATACAAGGGTTACTTTATTTCTCCCTTTTAAGTGACTATGGCTAAAGTCACCTAGGGGAACACTTTCCTAGGTACACAAATCAACAGAAGCTAGAGTAGAAAACTGAGAAACACTACTTAGAGATGATGACCATGCTCTAACTGCTCATGCTGGAAGAAGAAGAGGAAAACCTCATTTCAAGAAGGAAACTCATAAGGAGTCTCATCCTCCTAAGAAGTTTCAAAAGAATCGAAAGGGAAGTTACAAGCATAAAGACTTCTCCTCTTATCAATGTTACCATTGTGACAGGATAAGACACATTGCTAGAAATTGTCCAACAAGAAAAGAAGAATATAAGAGGAGGAATAACAAAAGACATCATGCTCATTTAACCGAAGAAGAAGAACCTCCTAAGAAGTTAACAAGAGAAGAAATTAAAGAATATATTTTATTCTCTGCTTTCTCTGGGTCCGTGACACCTGGAAATGAAACATGGCTAATTGATAGTGGTGATTCAAAGCACATGACAGGTTAGAAGAAGACTCTCTCCAGTCTTGAATAAAAGGACTCCCCTCGGAAAGTTTCACTAGGAGATGACTATCAATATCCCATCAAGGAATAGGAGAAGCCACATACAAGCTTGATTCAGGAACCCCGATGAAGATGAAGGATGTGCTATATGTACCAGGTTTGAAGAAGATCCTACTTTTTATTTCAGCGTTAGATAAGAAAGGATTTAGGGTTTCCTTTATAGATGGTGAAGTTCTTATGTGGCCTCGAGGAAGATCTCTAGAAGATGCATCTGTTATTGGGACAGAAGAAGGTGGCCTGTATAAACTGAAAGGTCACTCAGAAGCAACCTTGATTCATGATACTACAAGTCCATGTGAACTATGGCATAAAAGGCCTTCTCACATAATCTACAAAGCCTTACCACATGTGAGCAAGGTAGTAAGAGGTTAACCCGATCTAGAGATTGATCATGAAGGAGTATGTAAAGGATTTGCTAAAGGAAAGAACATAAAGAATCCATTTTTGAAAAGCGACACAAAGACATAAGGAATATTGGAACTTGTTCACTCAGATGTATGCGGTCCAATTCCCTCAACATCTTTAAGTGAGTATGTATATTATGTAACATTGATTAATGATTACTCTTGTAAGATTTGGGTTTACTTTCTGAAATCAAAAGATGAAGTGTCTGGAAAGTTCAAGGAATTCAAAGATTTCGTAGAAAATCTTTCAGAAAGAAAGATCAAGACACTCAGGTCAGATAATGGAGGATAGTACACTTCAAATGAATTTGGAAACTTTTGCAAAGATGTCAGCATTATGAGGGAACTTACCACTCCCTATAATCCACAATAGAATGGTGTTGTTGAAAGAAAGAGCCGAACTATTATGGAAGTAGTGAAGACTATGATCCATGATCAAGATCTTTCTATGTACTTATGCGCTGAAGCAGCAAGAACAACATTATATGTCCAAAACAAAATATCCCATAGTGCACTTAGGTTCAAAACCCCCAAAGAGATGTTCACAAGCAAGAAACGAGAAGTAAGTCATCTCGAGATTTTTGGTTGTCCAATGTTTGTTCATATTCCAAAAGAGAAAATAACCAAGTTGGATCCTTCCAGAATAGAAGGAATATTTGTTGGATACTGTGAGGTCCCTAAGGCCTTCATAATTTATATACCAGGTTACCACCATATGGAAATTAGTAGGGATGTAACCTTTGATGAAGATGCAGCTCTCAAGAAATCTAGAAAGTGCCAACTTGAAGAAACATATTAAGAACCTGTATCTCCTAGTGTTGTAGAACTGTTGGAAGGAGTTGCACCTTCTCTTGATGATGAGATTCCGGAAGAACATGATATGTTGGAGCCCCAAGAATCTCCCCACATGACTCACTTTCACAAGAGAAAGCCAGCTTGGGCTCGTGAAATTATTCAATATGCAGAGAGGTATGATGCTCCAGAAGTCTACTCAAGACAAAGTAAGAATCCAAAGCCATTTTCTAGTTATATGGCTTTGATGTGTGATCTTGGAGACAAAGAGCCTACTTGTTTTGAAGCAGTTGTTCAAAAGAAAGAATGGGTAGAAGCCATGACGGAAGAATACCGATCGATAATGAAGAATGATGTGTGGGAAGTAGTTCCCAAACCAGAAGCAAAAGTGTGGTATCTTCAAAATGGATATACAAGTTAAAACATACAGTCGATGGAAGTATTGAGAAATACAAAGCCAAATTTGTGGCCCATGGATTCACCTCATTTCAAGAAGGAAATTTGTGGCCCGTGGCTTGGGCTTTACCAAAAGTAAAGTTAATCGTAACATTTACCTCAAGGTTATGAATGATGAACCTGTCATATTATTGATGTACGTGGATGATTTATTCTTGACAGGTAATGACAAGCAAATCTCAGAGTGTAAGAAGAAGCTCGCTGCAGAATTTGAGATGAAAGACCTTGGCTTGATGCACTATTTTCTAGGTCTTGAAGTATGGCAAAGCCCAGAAGGAATCTTCCTTAACCAAGGAAAGTATGCAGTAGAAATCCTGAAAAGGTTTGATACGTTGGATTGTAAATCCATGGCCACACCCATGGATACAAATTTGAAGTTGCTGACTGATGCTTTGGCAGAGTTAGTGGATGTGACACTATATAGACATATTATTGGTTCATTGATTTATCTGACGAATACTCGACCAAATATATGCTTTGTTGTGAACACGTTGAGTTAGTATCCTGTTGAGCCCAGACATGTTCACCTGGTAGCTACAAAGCATGTGATGAGGTACCTGAAAGGTACGATAGAATATGGTCTCAGTTATACTAGAGATCATGACTTTAGACTATACGATTATACAGATCCAGATTGGGCAGGAAGTGTCTCAGACAGAAAGTGCACTTCAGGTGGATGTTTCAGTCTATAGTCAGCCATGATCTCATGGCTAAGAAGGAAGCAGTCCAGTGTTGCTCTCAACACTGCAGAAGCAGAATATATTGTAGCTTATTTCACTAGTTGTGAAGCCATATGGTTTCGGAAATTGTAATCATGCCTATTCAATCTAGAGATGGATGCCACTGTGATTCTATGTGATAACCAAAGCTGCATGAAGATGACAGAGAACCCTATGTTCCATGATAAGGTGAAGCACATAGAAATTCGGTATTTTTGCAATCGTGACATGGTGCAGAAGGGAGCTATAAAGCTCTAATATGTGAGCACAGATGAGCAAGTTGCAGATGTGTTGACTAAGCCTCTGTCTTGTGTGCAATTTGAACACTTTCGAGACAAGCTTGGTGTTGTCCGTGAGAACTTCCCTCGAAAGGGGGAGTAGTACTGATTATACTATGGTATCGTGATCACAGCAGGTAGCTCAGTTGGGATTGATCATCCTTAGACTTGATCCCGTAATTCCGAAAGGAAGGATTGTCTTAAATGTTGATCTTTAGACTTGATCCCGTAATTTCGAAAGGAAGGATCGTCTAAGATGTTAGTTGATGGACTTGATCCTGTAATTCCGAAAGGAGGGATCGTCGAAGATGTTGGTTGATGGACTTGATCTTGTAAGTTTGAAATGAAGGATCGTCTAAGGTGTTGGTTGATGGACTTGATCCCATAATTCTGAAAGGAAGGATCGTCTAAAATGTTGGTTGTTGGACTTGATACCGTAATTTCGAAAGGAAGAATCGTCCTGTGCACGTATGTGTTAGCATCAGTATTGGTGGATCTGTAAAGACTTGATCCCGTAATCCCAAAAGGAATGATTGTTTGAGCACCACAGATGTGTTGGACTTAATCGTGCAATTCTGAAATGGAAGGATTGTCCATGATCTTGTAAGTCTGAAAGGCAAGATCACGTTGGTTGTTGATACACCTACCTCATTCTGTTGCTATAGATGATGTTACTCCAGCCTTGAGCTGCTGATGATGATGTTGCACCAACCTTGAGCTCTTGATGATGATGTTGTTATACCTATCACATGTGGATGTTGATGGTATTCCAACTTTATGCTGATGAGCCAGCCTCGTGTTGTCGTCGTTGTTGATGTATCAGTTTTTATACTGAAGATGTTGATGTTGATACTTCAGCTTCGTGCTGCAGATGATGATGCTCGACCTCCGTGATGCAGATGATGATGCTCCAGTTCTGTGCTGCAGATGATGATTTTCCAGCTCCATGTTGCAGATGATGAAGCTCTAGCTCCGTGCTGCAGATGATGATGTTCCAGCTCCATGCTGCAGATGATGATGCTCGAGCTCCGTGCTGCAGATGATGATGCTCCAACTCCGTGATGTAGATGATGATGCTCCATCTCTGTGCTGTAGATGATGATGTTCCAACAAGCTGTTCTAGTTACTGATATTGATCTTGTTCAAAACTTTCGATGATCTATAGATGTACTAGGAAATGTTCCAAATGATGCCTCCTCCTCCTTCCTTCCGATGATGTTGTTGCTGTCAGTAGAATACCCTTCTTGTTAAGGGGGGGTGTTGAAATAATGTAACTTCGAAGAATATTCTACTTGTACTTTATATTATTATTATTATTATTACTCCTTCGAGAGATGTTATTCATGTAAAAGGTTATGTAAAAGTCATGAGGTAAATCCTCCGTTGTTAGTCGGGTCAATAGTAGCCATAAAAGATTAATTTAAATATTATTTTGAGTTTTCCTAGGTAGGTCGGGACTGCCAATTGATAGGTCGGCCCAACTAGGTTAAAAGGTTAGTCAAGTGATTAGTATAAATAGGGAGGCGGCCTCCCTCATTTGTACACACACTCACTCACTCATGTATTGCACAAGAGAGAGAAAGAGAAATGACAGAGGAGGAGGAGAAGTGTCTTTGGCTCTTATGCTAGGGTTTGCTCTCTCTCTCTTATGAGGCCTTGTTCTTTGGGCCTTGTACTTTGATAATCTATATTGAGGAAGTTTTGTTGGGTTTTTCCCTTTTGGGTTTCCCAGGATAAATTGCTATGTACCTTGTGATTGTGTTTCTTTTAGAGATCCTCTTTATGCTGTTATTGTGAAAATGTATTAAATGCTCATGAAGTTAGACTCTAGAAATTAAGTTTAGCAGCATATAAACTTAACAAAGTTGACTTCTTTGACTAGAGGTTTCTTGAATCTTAACTTTGTGAAGTTTCAGCCTTAGGATTGTTATGAAATAGAGTTTAAAACAACAACAAAAAGAGTACAATATTACACTTTCTAATATCACAATCTTCTACGCAAGGCTAGAGGTTTCTAGAATCTTAACTTTGTGAAATTTCAGCCTTAGGGCTGTTATGAAATAGAGTATAAAACAACAACAAAAGAGTACAATATTGCATTTTCTAACATCACAATCTTCTACGGAACACAAGGAGAAAAAGTACCAAACAATCTTGATAAGTTTCAGCTCTCAAGGGTAACTAGTCCCTATTTAACAAGATTTGAAAATTCACTTTTACAACAATTATGACAGTAGTAAAATGACAAATATGGAATAAAAAAAACAACCCTTAGGTTTCTCAATGATGATTTCAAATCACTCAACCAATTGTCCTTTTCCTTATGTCAAATCATCAAGACATATATAGCTGTAAATAACGATGTGCGAAGAACATATATGGTTGAAAATAAAATATTGAAATTGCACAAGTTTTGGACAACTGAAAATTTCATTAATATGCTCAAGATGATTGTCATGTACATACCATAGCCTTCTCTCAAGCCTAGTATAAACTAACTGGCTCTCCAAAACCCTAGCTAGGGAAAACAGGAAAACCCTAGCTCCACCAAGGAGCTCCGATTTGAAATAATCTTTCGAACAAGTCCTCCAAGGAAAGAGGTCCTTCCCTCTTCTTCTCCACCAAATAAACATTAGGTTTTTAATACAAAACCCTAATCTCAAACCTCCAAGGGATAAATCCTAACCTTAGACATTCATGATAATCTAGGAAGACGACGAAAACCTAGCAACTCCGAGAGAGAGAGAGAGAGATCAAGTACAAAAGAAGACCAAGAGAGAGACACAAGACTAGTGCATACTCTTCTCTAGGTCACATCTCAACATGAGAATGAATACTAGAAAAATACCAAGATGTAATAATCTCCAATGTGTCCTCTACAAGTGAAAACTCCTAGGCAAGGTATCCTCTTTTCCTTTCCTAGCTTTTGCTAGGGTTTCCAACTTTCCTCGTGATGCCTAGTAAATCACTCTAGGAAGATAGATATAAAGAGAAGAGTATGATGATGATATATGAATGAGAATGATTCTCTTCTTTCTATATATCTACGAGAGGTAATGAAGTTCAACAATGAAATATGGGTCCAAGTGAAATTTTTTAAGAACTCCAACCCGATTTTAGTTTCAGTGCTGCATATGGTTTAATGCCCAAACCCATCATGCATGTACATTAAAAATTAAAATTTTAAACCGAAAACATGAAACACATGAGATTTCTTTTCTTCTTTTTGAACTCTGAAAATTATAGCAACCCTAATCTCTTACTCTGAAATTTTAAATCAGCCACACACATGAAAACCTGTATGAGAGAAATTTTATTTTTCAGACAAAATTTACAAATTAGAATAGCAGTACTTATCTCCCTTGTTTCTTCTCGAAATTTGTGCCAAATAGTCTCTGAATGATAAATAGGAAAATTCCAAAATTCCCGAAATTCGTGCCCTGAAACCTGATGTATGAACTCACACGTGCGGCCTAGGAAAGTGTGTAGACTTGCCTCGATTTCTGTGCAATTAATGCAACATTAAACCCATAAAATTCGTACTGTACGGACAACATTAAATGTTGTCAGTCACCTCGAAAAACGTGTTGTACTTTGCCTCAGTTTTTGTTCCACTATACGGTCTGAACCTGTACGACTTGTCTAGAAATGTTTAATTTTAAGTAGCTGTACTTTGCCTTGGGAATCATGCCATGCAATAACCTCTTCCTTAGCTGTACAGTTTTGTCTTGAAATTCGTGCCTCTTCTCCTCCTTGGAAAATGTGCAAGGGTTTCGTCTTTTTGGTTTTTCTCTTGCTCCTCTCTCAAAATTCTCTCTTGTGAAAAGTGAACAACGATCTCTCTTTTTCTTTCCCAAGCTGTTTTTGTTTGAGTAACTTCCACTTTGAGATCAATGGCTTAGATTAAAAGCCATCTAAATGAGATCTAGGGCCCATCTCATTTCCTCATTAAAATCACTTTTAATTAATTAAATGAGAATTTAATGCACACCCACATTTAATACTCAATAAAGTCACTTTTAAAACATAAACTCAAACTCTCATTAAAAATGTCACCTTATAATAAACTCAATCTCACCTTTTTAATTAGGCTAGGTACCACTTATTAAAGTTTTCTTGTCCACCCCACGGCATGAGTGAACAAACACTTCTTTTGTAAAAATTCAACACTCCCTCTTACCGAGGAAGGTGCTTTTCACCACTTTGATCTTGTCTCTGAAATGTATGTGCTTTCGTCTTCCCATAGACTTTGTGAGAATATCTGCCACCTATTCATCTCTATAAATGTACTGTAACTCTACAACTCCTCTCTGGACATAATCTCTGATGAAGTGGTATATGATCTCAATGTGCTTTGACCTGTCATGAAACACTGGATTCTCAAAGAGCCTGATGCAACTCCGACTGTCACAGTGAATGATAGTAGGCCTCAGCTCGTGACCAAATAAATCAACCATGAACTTGCGAAGCCACAATGCCTCGTAACTAGCTTGACTGGATGCAATGTACTCAGCCTCTGTAGAACTCAAAGCAACAAACTTTTTCTTTCGATTGATCCACGAGACAACTGCCGGGCCCAACCTGAAACAACAACCGAAAGTGCTCTTCCAGTCCTAACCACTGCCTGCCTAATTTGAATTCGTGAAGCCAACCAAGTCCACCCCACTTGACCTCCTGTAGACTAGACCATAGTCTACACTCCCATCAAGATATCTCAAAATATGTTTTGCGGTTGTCTAGTGCACTCTCCTGGGTCCACCATGAACTGACTGAGAGGGTTCACCGCAAAACTCATATCTGGTCTGGTGTTGACCAAATACATAAGCGAACCAATAAACTGACGAAACAGAGTAGGATCCAACAACTCTCCGTCAGAAGCATGAAGCTTCTTCTAGTTGGTGATCATGGGTGTGGACATGAGTCTGCAATCCTCCATCTGAAATCTCCTCAGAACATCTGCAACATATTTATAATTTTTCTTTCCCCAGGAAAACATGTCCATCCTCCTGCCACACATCCATGCCTAAATAGTAGTGCATCAACCCAAGGTCAATCATCTCAAACTCTGAAGCAAGATATTTCTTGCATGCCTCAATCAGGTGCTCCCCTTCTGTAATGAACAAGTCATCAACATACAACAGAAGAATGAGTGGAACACCTTCAACCACAATGTAGTAAAGGTTGGGATCTGCCTCACTCTTCCGAAACCTAATCGAAAGCAAATAAGAATCAATCCTTGAGTAACAAGCCCGAGGGGCTTGCTTCAAACCATACAAGGCCGTTTTCAACCTGCATACATGAGAATCTCTCTCATAAATATCAAAGCCCTGAGGCTGCTCTAGATATACCTCCTACTGTAGAAGACCGTTGAGGAAAGCGACCTTCACATCCATCTGATGGATCCTCCAACCCATCTCTGCCACTACGAAGATCAAAAAATCTAGCAACCGACACAAAGGTCTCATCATAATCAACTCCCTCTATCTATGAGAATCCCCGTGCTACAAACCGAGCTTTGTACTTCTCGATGCTGCCATCTGCAGCATGCTTGATTTTATAGAGCCACTTGGAAGTCACAACTGACTTTCCCTCTGGTCTTGGAACCACCTACCACACACCATTCTTCATGATGTATTTGTACTCTTCCATAATGGCATCTCTCCAAACCTGATGTATGGAAGCGTCATCATAAGTAGTAGACTCGAACTCACACAAGCTGGTCACCTATGCCATGTAACTGGAAAATCTCTTTGGTGCCTTACACTCTTTGACCTCCCTGATACCTGTGACCCTGTTCCCTGACTCGCTGAACTCTGAGATGATGTCACCTGTGGAGTAATCTGCTGCTCCTCAATCTCAGAATCTTGAGATCTCCTAAAGGCTCACTCCTCAAATATCACCTCCCTTCTCACTACAACTTTCCTCTGTGTAGGAAGGTATATGCGATAAGCCTTTGAGACCTCATCATATCCAACAAAAATACCCCTCTCTCTAGTAGCCTCCAGCTTTGTTCTCTTCTTAGAAGGGACATGTGAGTATGTAAGGCATCTGAAGATGTGGAAGTGGCCTTTCTCAGGCTTCTTCCTGTTGATTATCTCGTCAGGAGTTTTGCTCCCCAAGGCATGGTGCGGACTCCTATTCTGCATGAAAACAGTTGTACTACAGGCCTCTTCCCATAGAAAGAAATGAAGACTTTGATCATACAACATGGCTCTAGCTGCACCCACTATCGCATAGTTCTTCCTTTCAGCCACTCCATTATGCTAAGTGTAAGGAACTGTCAACTGCCTTCTGATATCCTCCTGTCTACAAAACTCATCGAAAGCATGGGAGTTTACTCACCGCCATTATCTGATCTCAATACATTGACCTTCTTTCCTGGCTGGTTCTCCACAAGAGCTTTGAACTCTTGGAACCGAAGCAAGACCTCCTATGACTTCTTGATTCTCAGAATGTAGATCCAGGTCTTCCTGGAAAAGTCATCGATGAAAGTAATGTAATACTCAAAACTTGTCAACGGGGCAGAAGACATGGGACCACCTAAGTCTGAATGAATGAACTCTAACCCACCCTTTGATCTGTTGTCACTGTTCGGAAAAGTAGTCTTGGTGTACTTTCCCAAAGCACACCCTCTGCATACACCGCTCTGCTCTGTACTGAAATATGGCAAACCTATGTTCATGTCTCTCAGCATCCTCAAGGCTGAATGATGTAGGTGGGCCATCCTCCTGTGCCATAACTCATACAACTCATTGCTTCTTTGAGTGTGTGGCAGTGCATGATGTGGCTGGAAGAGAAGCTTGTACAATTTCCTGCTTCTGATTCGAATCGCATATGAAGCAGATGGATCCTTTGCTTTGGGAAAAATGTAAACTTTCCTATCTAGGACATATACCCCAAGGCCTCTGTCCTCAATCGTGGAAATTGACTCAAGGTTTTTCTTCAGCCCAAAAACGTACAAGACATCCCTCATTTCCATGGGCTCCATGGACTCCCTGTCAATGCAAACTGTCCCACACCCAACTGCTCTCACCACTGTATCATCGTCCAATACAACCTCCAACTCCAAGCCTGTCTCATAAATCTTGGTGAACTTGTCTCGATCACCTGTCATGTGTCTTGAAGCTCCACTATCAATGTACCAAGTGGAGGAAGTAGTGGAAGCACTCAATGACTGCCCAACGATCATGGAATGCTCCATGTGATCCTCAAAATCCCTGTTGGTGATGGATGATGTTCTCTCTATGCAACCACCAACAAAGAGGGAAAACTCTCTCTCAAATCTAGCAGCATATTCATTAATCTCTGCTGAAGCTGTTTTCTGTTATTTCTTCTTGTTGTTGTTTGGGAATTATCCAGCATAATGCCCAAACTTCTGGCAAAGAAAACATTTTTCTTTGCTCATGTCCTTCTTCTCTCCATCCTGCTGCTTGGTTCCACCCTTGGAACCCTTCTTGAACTTCTTCTTCTTCCACTTTGCTGCTAATGCCACATTCTCCTCATCATCCTTGTTGTGAGGTGTACTGCCCTGTACATATCCCCTACGGGTCTCCTCCTGTATGAAATCATCCCAAATATGATTCCATGAAGTCATGTGCTTACGAGCAACCATTGACTCCACGAATACAGCCCATGTCTTCGTCACACCATTCAAGGCTGTACGCACCAACTCGAAACTCTCTATCAGCTCCGCAATAGGTCGGAGCTCATCACAAACTTGTGTAATCCTGGTGAGGTAAGTGGTCATATTCTCACCCTTGTTCATGCAAATGCTCTTTAACTTCTCCTTTAATACCATTTTCCGATTTTCATTGGAACTTTGGTAAAATGTTAGTTGAAGTGGTCCACATTTGATGGGCATGATCTTTACCTGATTTGTGTGGAATCACATGACCTTTTATTGCATCAAGAAGGATTTTTTTGGCCTTTATATCCCTCTTGTCAAATGCGGCTTTAGCAACTGCATTTGCAGGAGCGGTCATTGGATTTGTAGTAGTGCTGTTCACTATGCCCTGTAGTTCACTATCCTGTAAAATCAACACTATTCTAGCTTTCCATGGACTAAAATTTACAGCCCCATCCAACCTGTCCTCGATTTTAAGACTGTTAGCCATTACTGCAAGAAAGTTCAAGAACCTATTTTATTCAACAACCCTGTTTTCGCTTATTTCTCCAAGTCTGAAATTTATTTGTGTGTGATTTTCAGCCTTCTGATACCATGAAAATTTTTAAGAACCCCAACTCGGTTTCAGTTTCTGTGCTGCATATGGTTTAATGCCCAAACCCCATCATTCATGTACATTAAAAATTAAAATTTGGAACTGAAAAACATGGAACACATGAGATTTATTTTCTTCTTTTTGAATTCTGAAAATTATAGCAGCCCTAATCACATACTCAGAAATTTGAAATCAGCCACACAAATGAAAATAAACACTCAAAATTTTTGGTCAAATTGACCCAAGAAAAACCCTGAAGGGAAGACCTGTATGAGAGAGAAATTTTATTTTTCAGACAAAATTTACAAATCAGAACAGCAGTACTTATCTCCGTTATTTCTTCTCGAATTTGTGCCAAACAGTCTCTGAATGACAAACAGGAAAATCCCAAACTTCTTGAAATTCATGCCCTGAAACCTGCCGTACGACCTCACACCTGTGGCCTAGGAAAGTGCGCAGACCTGCCTCGATTTCATTGCAGTTAATGGAGCATTAAACCCCGAAAATCCGTATTGTACAAACATCATTAAATGCTGTCAGTCACCTCGAAAAAAAGTGCTGTACTTTGCCTTGGTTTTTCGTGGACCTGTATGGCCTGAACCTGTACGGCCTGTCTGGAAATTCATGCAATTTAATGCAGCTGTACTTTGCCTTGGGAATCATGCTGTACGGTCACCTCTTCCTTTGCTGTACGGTTTTGTCTTGATATTCGTGCGTCTTCTCCTCGTTGGAAATTGTGCAAGGGTTTCTTCTCTCTGGGTTTTCTCTTGCTCCTCTTTCAAAATTCTCTCTTGTGAAAAGTGAACAATGAGCTCTCTCTGCCTTTCCCAAGCCCTTTCTGTTTGAGTAACTTCCACTTTGAGATCAATGGCTTAGATTAAAAGCCAACTAAATAAGATCTAGGGCCCATCTCATTTCCTCATTAAAAATCACTTTTAATTAATTAAATGTCACTTTTAAAATATAAAGTCAAACTCACATTAAAAATATCACTTTATAATAAAGTCAATCTCACCTTTTTAATTAGGCTAGTGCCACTTATTAAAGTGTTCTTGTCCACCCCAAGGCATGAGTGAACAAACACTTCCTTGGTAAAATTTCAATTTTCAACACCAAGCCCTTACAAGCAACCTACAGTGAGCACTTGTATGCCAACACAAGTGAAGCACTCTACTCCAAAGTACACATGCCATGCTCCAAGGTGATGTCATTCACAATAAGGGCTTCAAGATGATGTAGGTACAAAAGCAAGTCCACATCTCTCCATCACAAGCTTTGGTGGACTTTGTTTATCCTGCTAAACAATGTACTCTACTAGGTCAACAACCCCTACAAAAAAATTAATGCAATTTGGGCATCGTTGAGCCATCACCAAAACCTATAGAGAGGAATCCAAGCAATCTCATGCTATCTATGGCTTGATGCCCTTTTCTAAATGGACAACGGTCCTCTTCCAAAGTAGGGTGTTCTCTAAGCAAGTGAAACTCTCTATGTGGCCACAATGAAGGGCATCCACCAATCTGTTAAGAAAACTCCAATACCTAGGGAAAGAATACCCCAACACTGAACTATGGTCAAGCAATTGCTAAGCAAGCTATCTTCACCTTGCAGATCCATCGCGGACCATCTCACGTGTGTCAAACCATCTCAGTCCATTTGGTGGCTAAACTTAGATCATGTATCCAAATCTCATGAAGCACCCCAAACATGGCGCAAACACTACTGGAGTAACTCAAAAAACTAAAACCCTCATGATATCCGTATGACTAAGTACATGGTCTTGAGGCTATATCATAGGGCTAACCATCGTTTTGTGATGGTTTTTTTGATATATGTATATTCCTATTTAAAGACACGTGGAATTGAAGATTAACTGTACATGTGTTGTGATAATATCACCATGGTGTGTAAATAACCATGAGTCATGACATCCATATTTGGTATTAGGATTTATGGGCATGAGCAATTTTGTTTACAAGGTCATGATTTTTCTGATACTGCTGTACTTTAAAAAGGTCACTTTAGTATAATAAGGTCCCAATGGCTTATTTAGTGACTTAAGTCTTTATCTAGGGCTTTCCCCTATCGATACAAATCAATTGGTGTCTTATGTTTCTTGGAGATGTCTTCCTCGAGTACTCAAATTAGTGGGTGGATTGTGTGCAGGTTCCTGATTGTTTCTTGTTTATTTTTCGTTATAGTTCATTTTCCATTTCTGTTATAGTAGTGGCTGCATTTGGTTATAGGGTTGATGCACACTGTACTTGTGTTTGTTTGTATTGTTTTAATTCTGTGTCTTTTCTTTGCTCACCAATTCCAATAGATCTGAGTATCTGAATTAATATAATATGATATCTCGCTATGACTACAATTATAGATTTTATCATTATATCTAGATGACTGAATAGTTGGCTTATCCATGGCTGTAAATGGATTAATTTCATTTGGTATCATACCATTAGGTCCAGTAAAGTGTAACATGCCAATTAGAATTTACACTTGTATTTTCAGCTTGATGGATTTTCGGGTTTTACTACAGGGAAATAAAGGAAATCCCAATGGATATCCTTATGAACGAGCAGAAACCATAAAAAAAGATATTAGAAAAATGGGCGTTGTCGATGGTGGTTTAACCACTCTTGATCATTTTCGACACCTTATTTCTGAAATGGGCAATGCCCTTGGTATTGTACGTATGGTTCGGTCAGGAGGGCTACATTATTCCAGCTCAGCTTGTGGGTATGTGCTTTCAATTCATAAAATAGGATGGATCAGAAGCTTTAATATAATTGGTCATTAACAATGTTTTCTAGTTGTTCAACTTACTCATGCTTGTGTGTTGCAGGTTTGTATATGACATGAAAAGTAGAATAAGTTTTGAAGATGCTTCAAGAGAGTTGAATCTCCAAGAAGCAGTAGTTGAAGCAGGAAAGATTTTGGACAAAAGTTTAGATAATCAATACATGTCATTAGAGAAAACAAATTACTTCAAAATCCTTACCAATGTTTTTTCACAGGTATTGTACAAAATTTCTTGCTTTGCAAATTTGCTTTAAATTTTCTTTTTTATTATTATTTTAAATAAGGAAATATGATTCTTTGATTTATGTTTTATTAATTGTTTGTCACATGAACACAGGTTCTTTGTTAATTTTGAAGCTTTTTTTGCATATATACTAGCATCACTGTTAGCACTAACATTGCAATCTTGCAATTAATGTATTAGGGGCAAGTTTATATATAAAATACAAGCTAAAATTGGCCATGAGAAATCAAAACTGATTTACAAATTGAAGAATATTTTGATGCAATCGACCAACGCATGGTAGTATGATGTATCATACCGCTGTAGCACATATATCTAATCCATCATCAACCTACCAAAGTGACCGACTAGAGAACACAAGAGGCATGCACAGAATGTGGTAACCTTCACACACTTAAGCATAGAATGGGTGAATGTAGGTACCAGGCCAACCCTTGTGGAGTTCTCTCCTGTGATAACATAAAGGGGCATTACTTTTCACTTTGAAACCTGTTATCACATATATTGTAGCTGGGCTACTATGATGCAGCATATGGAGTATCTCTTTCTTTTCCTAGCCATTCACATTCGAGGGGGGTACAACATGGATTGTTTTTGTCAGCATGAGCCATTCAGAGCCTTATTCAGTAGCAGAAGCAGAGCATTCCCTTGCCATGACTGAGATTTCCTAGTCCATTGAGATCGCCTTGGTGATGACATAGTCCATTCGAACAGAGCAACAAAGATGGTACACTGTTACAGATTGATTCTTCAGGCAGAGGCATGTGTATGTGAGATCAAGTATATTGCTTTGTGGTAGGATGTTTGTTGTCTGATGTATATTGGTACATTTGACTTATTATGCAATGATGATTATGGTGACCTATGCTTACATGATTTGTTTGTTGATGACTAACTTGTGTTGCGAATGGTTGGAGAATCTTATGTTGAAGGCAGTTGTTTATGGCATATGCCATGCTTTGCACAAAATTTAAGCTATCTTCCTGTGTTGGTTCCACCTTGTCACTTGCCTTCCGTACATCCAGTCTCATCCATGTTATTTTATCCCTTGACTTATGACTGAGTCCTGTGAGATTGAAGATCCCTTTGCTCACTTTGACCCCTATGCATGATGGACCCCATGTTGTTTTGTGTCTCTGGCTCTGAAGTATGTGGCCTGGTTCCTTGCCTTCTGTTTGTAGATTTAGTATGGAAGGGATGTGCAGTCAATGTCACTGGATGGTTTTCCTTTAGCCCTCAAAACAAGTGCTCCTACCAACAGTGTCTTTAGACACTAAAGCATAAGAACGCATAAACGCCATATCTAAATGATGCAAAAGGCAGGTTATGATTAATAATGCTTTTAAGCGCTAATGCCTAAATAAATAAATGTTATAAAACTAGCTAGTGGCCAAAGGATGAGCACTCACCCATTCTATGATGCAAGAGGCTCATTTGTCCCTACAGGGCAACAGGGTGGCAAACCCGCAAGGGCTATGGACACTCGCTGGCAGCGGGGCTAGGCTTCAGCCATTTTCTGGAGCCCAGAAGGCTTTCGAGGGCACCTTCCTTTGGAGGATGGCTAGCATCTTGTGTTAAATTAATAAATGCCTTAAAGTTCAATGTTTATAGATTGCTAAATCTTGTTAATTGGATACTTGTTAGAGCCTAAAGGAAACAAGCCCAAGCACTTTTTCCACTTGTGAGACACCACCATTCCATATTGTCCTCTATCATGTATATGTCACTGTGGTTGTGTGTATTTGTTATCATTCAGAGAGATCACATGGTCAAGGTCAACTAGAAGTCATCATCCCTTGCCATAATCCTTGTTTTACATCTTAACCCAACATTAGCAAATTGGTTAAACTTTGTAGGTATGGCGTATACAAAGGGCTTCGTGGAAAATTCAAAGGTCATTTAAGGACACAGGTATATTTGTTGATTATTATTATTATTGTCACCATGTTTCTGATTAGAATGATTTAAGTTGGTTTTCATATACATCTTGGAGCAGCTTAGATTATTCTCCTACCTTTAGTTTGGGTATTTTGACCTGGTCAGCTCAGTTGACCAGGTCAAATACGGTTCCCAATGCGGTGACTACAAAAAGCAACATTGGTTATATTAGCTCCAGACATGCCCACCGGCAATACTGTAGTCTCACTTTTCAGAGTTTGGCCCCAATTTTTATTACCATTGATTATTATCACTTTATTATTGGTTAGGTCACATTTTTATTATGAGATTGTTTCAGAGAGTGGCACTTCTAGGGTGCTACAACTCTCCAAGGGGTATGAGTAGTCACCAGTACCATTATACCATTCATCCAGATACTTCTATTCAGTCAGTTTTTCCTAGTTTTTAGTTGACAGAGAGATATGCTGACTTTTATTATTTTCAGAGATCGTACCACCAAAAAATGGATTATGAAATTCATTGAGGAAATTGATTTGGCTAATGGGGTCAAGGAAATGGCTTGGAAATGATTTTGATGATATAATATGGCTCTTTGGACCAGTTTGCACTAGTTACACTCAGTTTCATGCTCCATATTATTTTATGGGCTCTCCTAGGGAGGACGTCCCCCATGGGGCACCCCTCACCTTGGTCATGGATGTATTTCATTGTTATATCTGGTATTATGAGGTTGTATAGGGGCCTAGGGTGATTTATGTCCCTAAGGCACCCCTATTCATATATTACCATGTTATATCTTAGCACTTTGATGTATAACGTCTTAATAAGACATCCTTGGGAAAATGTATGCCCCATTTGACATAGTCATATTGATCCATGTAAAAAGATAAGAAAGTGATCTCCACTGTTGATGATGTTTTAATCTCAACCATTGGATCGATGTTAGTTGTAAAGTAGAGACATTCTCGATCTATTTAAGAGTGGTGCTTCCCCCATTGTAAACCAAGAGTTCTGGCATTGGAACTACTGAATAAAGAGATTTTTCTGGGATCAAATACTTGTATCTTTGTGGATGAATGAATGAGATGATGATTGAAACATTAGAGGAAATTTGGGGTCTAAAATGGGCCTTATAAGAAAACGTGCCAAAATAAGTTTTTGTGAGTTGGAATTCAAGAACCAATAGAATTTCAATAAAATAAGTCCAACCATAATGGTTGAATTGACATATTTGTCATTAAAAAAAACTACTTTTTTGTTCGTATTTTTGACATATCTCATTGTGTTTTTACTCAAATTTCGATCGGGAGAGCTCGTTGGATGCAGAATTTGATTCTGCATCCAACGAGTACCCACACTGCATACTTTTGATGGACCCCACTACCCTAAAAACAAGAAATACCTGAAAAAATGTGATGATGATGTCATCATCACGTTTTTCAGGTATTTCTTGTTTTTGGGGTAGCGGGGTCCGCCAAAAGTATGCAATGTGGGTATTCGTTGGATGCAGAATCAAATTCCGCATCCAACGAGCTCTCCCAATCAAAATTTGAGTAAAAACACAGGGAGATATGTCGAAAATACGAACACAAAAAGTAGTTTTTTTCTTTCTTCCTCCAAAATTAATCAATATTATTTTATTATTTTAACTATTATTTTATTATTTTAACTATTATTTTATTATTTTCCTTAGGAGGCCCATTTTAGACCCCAAAATTTCTCTAATGCTACTTTTCTCTTGCACTAAGATATCTTGGAGTTTTCTTTTCTTGTATCTTTTGGATACATTTTGATTTGCAGGTGAAGGAAGTGATTTGGAGAGAGGCGCATTCGTGGGGAGACTTGCTTTGACATTTGTTTTCAAATTGGGGTTTTAACAGGGAGTGGTTACTTCGTTATGACTTTCCATTTCTCTTATTTTATTCCTTATCGACATATCTAAATCTTGTTGCCTTATTGGTTTTCCTTTTGTGTGGCAGGAAGAGAGGGCGCATTGAGTCATTGTGCAAAATGATTTCAATAAGATCTTCTGCATATTTCTCATTTGATCTATGAGGGAGAAATCCTCATCATCCAGGAAGGAATCCACAAATTTGAGTTGAGTATCTCATCCAATTTCTGATGCAGGGGCGCATCCCAACTCCTGAGAAGTATAGTCGAAGAACGGACAGTCGAATGGTTGACTGGAAGAGAAATCAGTCGAGGTAAAGGTAAGTCAAAAGGTGATTAGCCAACAAGTGTAGGAGGAAAAAAGTACGAGTTGACAAGGTAGTCGATCGATGACCGATAGATTGCCAACCGACGAGTTTGACAATAACAACGCGTATCAGAGGTAGTTGTGAAAATGAATGAGCATTTATGGTAGTAGTTGAAGCAGGCCAGATGGCGCAAGGGGTCGAAGCAATTGCAGGTAATATTTGGGGAAGATACAAACTGCTTGGAATTCTCGAGGAACTTCTAGAAGAAGATTTTACTGAACCAGGAAGGCGATAAATAAGAGATTTCTCGACAGACAAGGCTATTGTCCCAGAGGGTTTGAAAACAACTGTGAATATTGTGTAACAGTCGCTCCGACCGAGTAACAGAGCACCGACTCTGAGTGCCATTTGTCTAGGTAATTTATTTTTCTTGAGATTAATAGAAGCCATAATCCTTGGCATCTGTTTGTGTTGTTGTTTTGTAGGTGTTCACTTGTGTTTTCGTTGTCTGTTTTGATCTACCAACCAATCGATCACTTGTAGTTGATCGTTGTTTCCATCATTTGGTATAAGAGCAGGAAGTTATCCTGTGTGAAGGGTCCAGTTGTGATTGGATGAGAGGAGTATGACTCCAGATGCAATTGGGTAGATTCGTGGAAGTAGTGATTTGGTTGTTTTAGCAAGGAGAATGGCTCAGAGAGGTGTTAATATCTGTGGTAGAAGGTAGCACGGAGGCGCAAGGGCCACTATTGACTGGGAAACATTTGAAGAATGTGTTCGGACGATGAGGATGTTGAAGAATGAGTTAGTTGCCGTAAAGGAGGCTATGTTGCGAACCCTTGACCATAGTGATGAGGAAGTCGAGGATAGAGAGGCTCGAGAAGAAGAAGAGAAATTAGACAAGCCAAAGGGAAGATTGTTAAAAGCTCTATCTGACATGAGAGGGAAGGCTTAGATGGATGTGCCTTCCTACTCAGGAAGCTTGAATCTAGAGGAATTGATAGACTGGATCAGAGAGATGGAGAAGTACTTCGATATTGTACAGATCGAAGACCCCAAAAGAGTGAAGGTTTTTGCCTAAAGTTGAAGAGTCACACCTCATTATGGTGGGACAATGTGCAAGCTGACCGAGTGAAGAAGGGGAAAGAAAAGATGAGGGCTTGGGACAAAATGGTCGCCAAGTTGAAAGACAAATTCTTGCCTACCGACTATATAATTTCCTTGTGTAGGAAACCGTAGAATTTGCGACAGAAGGGGATGTCTGTGAAGGAGTTCACAAAAGAGTTTTATAGGTTGTTGATTTGGTTGGGACACACCAACGAAGGAGAAGAAGCGGTAGAAAGATATGTAAATGGGTTAAAATATGCTATTTAGGACGAGTTGAGCTTGTCAAGGTTCAAGAAAGTCAGGGAAGCATACCATCTAGCCCTAAAAGCTGAAGAAAAGTTGATGAGAAAACCCGTCGCAGCTAGAGGTGGAAGGATTGTTCTCCCTGAGGGACAAAGCAATGGGACAGGGAAGGAAAAGAGGAGATGTCGACTAGGGAGAACGCGCCAGAATACCGGCGAGAGGGTAGAGAGACCCGAGGTCTAAGTGCATACGGTCAAAGGAGAGCTACCGAAGAAAAAGTGTCAAGCAGACTGACTGTAGTTTGCTACAAGTGTTGGAAGTCGACCATAAGTCGTTTGAATGCCTAGAGAACTTGCACATTGAGAACCGGTTGGAGACAAGGTGATAGGTTGGTAATAAATCCAATGCAAAGATGAGTTCGACAGTCAAAAGTAGTGAAGATGAAGAAAAGGAGGAGGGAGGTCGAAAGTTGAAACCTCACGACTCGACAAACATTGATCCAGTCGACCCAACAAGAGGAGTCGACGCATTGAAAATCTATTTTCAGGACAAGGGTAAAAATTGCCTACATATGTTGTTTAACAATAGTCGATGGAGGAAGTACGAATAATTTGGTCTCGACAGAAGTCATTGAAAAAATGGGTCTGAAATGTCGACCACACCCAATACCTTCTAGAGTATCGTGGTTGCAAAGGGGACATCATGTAGCGGTAACCCAACAATGCCTGATTAACTTCAAGATCAATCGACTTGAAGGTAGTGTGTTATGTGACGTGATCCCAATGGATGCTTACCACCAATTGTTAGGACGACCATGGCAGTACGCCCGCAATATGATTTACGACGGCCTTGCCAATACGGTTACTATGTGGAAGGATGGTGCTTGACGAAAGTTGGTTCCACTACAGGAGGACAGGGGCAATGAGGAAAGTCAAGGCAATTATTGGGAGAAAATAGTACTGATGTGTTCGACTAAGGAATTCTTGAGGGAAGAGGAGAAGCAAGGGTGTTGCTTCACCATCATTCCAAAGGGTCTTCGTGTGAAGAAATCGACAGAAGATGTCCCGACGGAAGTTTGAGAAATATTGAAGGAGTTTCGAGACATTTTGGTGGATGACCAACCGATGAGATTGCTTACGATAAGGATTATATCACATCAGATCGACTTGATTCCAGGGTCGAGTCTGCCAAATAAGGCGCTGCATAGAATGACGTTGATGGAAAATGCTGAGATGAAACAACAAGTCTAGAAGTTGTTGGAGAGAGGACTGATCAAGGAAAGCTTGAGCCCGTGTGCAACAGTTGAAGGGCCATCAACAAGATTACTATTAAGTACAAGTTTCCATTACCAAGGATGGATGACTTGATCGATTTTTTGAGTGGAGCTAGATACTTCACCAAGATCGACGTGAAGAGTGGATATCATCAGATCAAGATCCGAGAATGTAATGAATGGAAGACAAACTTCAAGACGAAGGAAGTGCTGTATGAATGGTTGGTTATGCCATTCGGGCTGATAGGCGCGCCCAACACGTTGATGAGCCTGATGAACGACATACTGAAACCATACTGGGGAAAATTTGTTGTAGTCTATCTCAATGATATACTGATATTTAGCTAGACTAAGGGAGAACATCCGGTACATCTCCGACAAGTATTATAGTGACTGCAGGAGGAAAAGATGTTGGTGAATCTGAAAAAGTGGTCTTTCATGAAGGAAGAGTTAAGTTATCGGGGATTTGTGATCTCTTGACAAGGGTTGTTGATGGACCCAAATAAAGTCAAAGTTATACTAGAATGGTTGGAGTCAACTAATGCGACAGAGGTTAGAAGGTTTCATGGACTTACCAGTTTCTTTAGGAAGTTCATAAGGGATTTCAGTTGGATATGTGCACCATTGACGACGTGCTTAAAGAAAGGTGAATTCAAGTGGACAGAAGTCGCTCGATGAGCTTTCGAGATACTAAAGCAGAAGGTGACGGAGAGGCCAGTGTTAGCTCTACCCGAATTTGAGAAGGTATTCCAAGTCTACTGTGATGCGGGTGGAGTGGCGATTGGAGTAGTATTGAACTAGGAGGGGTGACCAATCGCATTTTTCAGTGAAAATTTGGACGAAGCTAAGAGGAAATACTCAGTCTATGACTAAGAGTTTTATGCCATTGTTTAGGCATTGAAGAAATGGAGCACTATCTGCTGCCAAAAGAGTTTGTGTTGTATACCAACCATTAGGCTTTGACGTATTTGAACACTCAGACGAAATTGAACCAAAGACACATGAAATGGGTGGAGTTCATGAAGAGTTATATCGCTGTGATCAAACACAAGTCGGGCAAGTCGAACAAGGTTGTTGATGTGCTAAGTTGAAGGGTAACATTGCTGAACATGTCGATTGTTCAGATAAAAGGGCTAGAGTCCGTGAAGACAGAATATGAAACCAATGAAAACTTTAAGGATGCATGGATGGCGTCGATAGAGTCGTGGAATGTCGACAGGACATCGTACTTGGATTATTTCGTCTAAGAGGGATATTTTTTTAAAGGAATTTGTTTATGCATTCCCCAAGGATCAACGAGAGAAAATTTGATCAGGGAACTACATAGTGGAGGACTTGCAAGACATTTTGGTGTTGACAAGACCAGAGCGTTGGTCGAGGAAATATACTATTGGACAGGATTGTCGACTGATATACAAAGGTGGTTTCGAGAGTGCAAGGTCTGCCAACATGCTAAGGGAAGGGGTCGAAATACAATACTATACACACCATTGCCAGTGCCGACATTTCCATGCGAACACCTTAGTATGGATTTCGTATTGGGATTGCCAAAGACCCAACAAGGTAACAACTCCATATTCGTGGTAGTCGATAGATTTTCAAAGTTGGCACATTTCATTCTGTGTTGGAAGACGAGATGCCACGAATAATGTTGTTTTATTTTTTAAAGAAATTGTAAGGTTGCATGGATTGCCGAAGAGTATTACTTTGGACAGAGATACTAAGTTCATGGGTCATTTCTGGAGGACCTTGTGGAAGAAACTGGACACCAAGTTGCAGTTCAGTTTTGCATATCACCTGCAGACTGATGGACAAGTAGAGGTTGTGAACAGAAGTCTCGAAAATTTGTTAAGGTGTTTGACATCTGACCGACCGAAGCAATGGAAAAATGTGTTGGCGCAATCAAAGTTTGCTTATAACAACTCAGTAAATCGGTCGACAGGAATGAGTCCATTCCAAATATTGCAAGGGAGAAGCCCGCATGGAGTAGTCGACTTGACAGGGTTGTCGACAGAGATGCAGAAGAGTGTAGACGTTGAGTCGTTTGTAGAGCATATGAAGGACTTGCACGACCAGGTGAGGAGACGACTGGAAAAGAGCAAGGCAGTGTATAAGCTAAGAGCCGACTGATGGAGGCGATTGCATTCATTTGCAGAAGCTGATTTGGTTTATGCACACCTCAGGAAGGAAAGGTTCCCCAAAAGAATGCATAATAAGTTAAAGTTGAAGAAAATCGGTCCTTGCAGGGTTCTTAAGAAAATATCTTATAATGCTTATGTGTTGGAACTACTAGAGGAATTAAACATTTCACTAACGTTCAACGTTGTCGACTTATACAGGTATGAGGAAGGATTGACCAATGGGGAACAACCGATTATCAACTGGCAGGAGCAGATGTTGAGTCAACATGTAGAATGAGTTGCTGAATTTCTGGGGAAACGTGTCGTTGGTCGGACACGATAGACTAAGAGGAAAGAATACCTAATTCAATGGGAAGGAAAAGTAATTGAGGAAGCAACTTGGATTTCAAAAGAAGAGTTCAACAGACTGACGAAACAGTCAGGTTCCTTTCAACCAGGGTGGATGATGTAGGGGTATCCCAACTCCTGACAAGTATAGTCGAAGAATAGACAGTTGAATGGTCGACTAAAAGATAAATTAGTCGAGGTAAAGGGAAGTCGAAAGGGGATGAGCCGACAAGTGTCAGAGGAAAACAGTTGGAGTCGACAAGGTAGTCGATTGACGATCGACGGATTGGCAACCAACGAGTTTGATAGTAACAACGCGTAGCAGACATAAATGAGCAGATATGGCAGTAGTTGAAGTAGGAAAATGGTGCAAGGAGCCGAAGCAGTTGCAGGTAATATCTGAGGAAGATGCAAACTGCCTGGAACTCTCATGGAACTTCTAGAAGAAAATTTGACTGAACCAGGAAGGTGATAAATAATATATTTCATGATAGATAAGGCTGCTGTCCTGGAGGGTTAGAAAACAACTGTGAATATTGTGTGATAGTTGCTTCGAGTGAGTAACAGAGCATAGACTCTGTGTACCATTTGTCTATGTAAATTTCATTTTCTTGAGATTAATAAAAGCCACAATCCTTGGCATCTCTTTGTGTTGTTGTATTGTGGGTGTTTATTTGTGTGCTTTGATCTGTAAATTGACTGACCACTTGTAGTTGATCATCGTTTGCATCAATTTCTCTCTATTTAATTGTCTATGCATTAGTCATCAATAAACTTCAATGAAAACCCTAATTTAGTAACTACGAAAATTCACCGAGGCATATTACACTTGGATTTTCAAATTTTGACGATTTGGGTTTTGACGACTATCATCCAAAAGCACAATATTCTCCTAGGCGTCACCCTTAGACTCCATTTTCCCATTTGTTTGAGGCACTAGTCTTCTATGCGAATCGTCCTTCCTCCATTGATAGCGATTTTTTGAGTGTCATGTGTTTTGGGTTTGCTTGGCTATTGAACATTGTCATATCTATCAAACAAGCATCAAATCAAATGTGTCAGAAATCCCTAATTCCATTTATCAAAGCCTACCTAGGGCATCTCTTTAATTTACCATCTAAATCCCCCTAGTGTTCGAAGTTTGATCATTTACACTAACACACAATCTCCTAGATCTTGTAATTAAATTCATAAGCCATTAAAATAAATATCTTGGGTAACTTAATCTACTTCCATAACCCTATTAATTGAAGTAATCCTCTCTTAGTGGCTTCATCCTTAGATCTAGGGTTAGTAGCTATTCACCTTACATATTCTTGGCTTATAGTTTGATCTGTTTTTTTAGCTTTAGGTCTTTCTTTCTAGGATAGATCTGGGTCTCTCCCTTTGTCACTTGGGTGTTAGTAGCATAAAGTGAAGGGTATCTCAGCCGACATGACAACCGATCCATTATCTGGGGGGTTGAGACACTTGTAGATCACCTCTTTGGTTGCCCCTCCCCTCTACCGTCCTGTATAGGATATCTTTTCTGGGGCAACTACAAGTAGTGTGATAACATAACCTTTCATTATTTATTTATTTGAAGGAAGGATAGTGTCTTCGGGCATGATGAGGAAAAGGAATATCGGAGATGGTGACCTTGACTTAGTGTAGTTATTCTTATCTCAAGGGGCTAGGCATAACTTGCTTAGAGTAGTTGTTATATATAAATAATTAAAAAGATAAAAAGAATGTTAAAATATATACCATAATAAGGTATGATTAAATATTAGTGTAAATTTTAAAGAGTTGTGACTATTATGAAGAGTCACCTCTAAAACCTGATAAAGTCATATATATAGTTGAGAATTTTCATTGTAATAACCATCCCATTAATTTATATAAAAATATTACTTGTTCATATGTTTGATTTTTTTTTCCCTTCAGTGGCATTAGAGCCATGTTGAAGACGCCTGCTGCACTTGTCGTCGTCGTCCAGGATCCAAGCCGCCCACACTATCATCCGCTGCTCAACCAATCGTTGCTTCCATCCTCGTCGTTTCTGTCGCCCACCATCTCCCTATCCTACTGCCATCGTTTTCCTTGTGTGTGCCATTCTCTGCCACCTCTGCCCGTGTTTCCCTCGACTCTCGCCTCTAAGTTCTCCTTTGTCGTGGCGTCCTCTTCCTCTCACCCGTTCTTACTTCGGTGTCCATGCTCCCTTCGCTCCTCTGCGTTGCTCCAGTTGTAGCCCCCTCTCCTTCTTCCACAAGGCCGTCTCCCTTTCCCGTAGCTCCAATCCCCGCGACTACCAGCCCACAACCCCCTACTCGTACAACTCCCACCTCTTGCGCCCTCCCTTCAACAACCCTTCCCCCGCCCCTACTCCACGCTCCAACACCACCCCAATCTTCGGCTACTGCCTGTCCTCCACAATACTCTCCCGCTGACTTGTCACCTACGCTCCCCTTCTCCTACACCGGCCACAACATTTAAAAAACAAAAAAAAAATTAATAATAATACATTATTATAATTAATTATATATTATTATAATTAATACATTATTATAATAATATTATTATAATTATTTAAAAAACATTCTTGGTATGTTGGCTTCAAACCAATGTTCCCCCAAGGTTTCGGGACGCAAGAGCGAGGAGACGCACATTCGGGACGTGTGGAGACCACGCCCAAATTTTAGAGAAATTCAGGGGGGGCAGCGAGACGCGATAGTCATAAAAATTTTACAAATATAAATCTCAACAAAACAAACCATCCCATACAAATTAGTGAATTAATCTCGATAACTTAGGATTAGGTTAGAAATTAGTGAATTGATCTCGATAGCTTTGTAAGTTTGTAATGCCAAACGAAATCATAAATAAATATTAAAGAGTTGATCTCGATAGCTTAGGATTATGTTAGAAATTAGATTTAGTTTTTAATTTTTAGTATTTAGTTTTTTTAAGTTTTAAATTTTAAACTTTAATATACAAGTTTTCTTTAATGATTTATTTAATTAAACTCTTGTTTCATTTTTTTTTTTTAAATGTAGGTTAAGAAAATTAGAAAATATCCTGTGGAAGTTTCGAAGTTTTAGGCGAGACACCCATAAGTCTCAACGAAGTTTTGGAGTTTTGGGTGGGACGCCAGGAAGTCCCCCCAAATTTTGTCAAGTTTTGCTACCCATTGAAACGTTTCGCTCAATGTCTCTCCAAGTTTTGTCGAAAGCGAGACGTCCCCAAATGTTTTGCATGGAGTTTCGAAGTCCCTGGGACGCGAGAAACGCCGAAATGCGCCTTTGACCCTTCGGGATGTGTCCTTGTGGAACACGGCTTCAAACAACCAATAAAAATAAATCAAGGTTCAACGCGGAGAAAATACCAGTAGTCACCAGACTGGGGGACATCAATGCCAGATTGGACCAATTGGATGAAAAGTCAACAAGAGATATGCAGAACTCAAGGCGGACATTGACAAAACAATAACGAACTAACAGGACTCAAGGCAGGACTAGAGCAAGGAATCAGTGTATTGCAGCCAGAGCAAAAAAAGACGCAAGAATCTCTCTACACTATCTTGGCCAGACTAGTGTCGCACACTTCATTTCCCCCACCTAGTTATAATCCACACATAGACCCTTTCAATAAGCCTCCTCCAAATACGCCTAAATCGCCAGGCCAACAGGACACGACGCCACCCCACAAAGTCCCCTTCTTTAACATCCTGTCAATATCAATTCCCCAAGCACATGGATACTAGATAATAGTATGTTGAAATACTGAGAGGGGGGTGAATTAGTATTTGCACAATTACAAAATTTTTAATCAAGTGCAAGTTCCTAATCACCAAACATAGCATATCATCAATGTACATGAAAATAACAAAATGCACAGTACACAATATTTTGATGTGGAAACCCAAGTCCTGGGGGTAGAACCACAAAAGCATTTTTAAACAATATATTTGACCCGACAACAACTGGGGTAACAAATTTAATACAACTTTTCCAGCTACAACTGGAAGGGGCTACAACCCCTTAGGCTTCGTCAGCTGCAACTGACAAGCTGCTACAATAGTAAGACTCACAAGATTGTGAGCCCTAGCACCACCCTACTGCCCTGAAGAAGAAGAAGACTTAACCTATGGACCCGTCAAAACCAATCACTAAACTTGCTGCCGATAACCTCTGCTCTCACCTCAGTACTTTATCACTGCTAAGTCATCACAATATATTGATAAGTCATTTCACTGCCACACACTGTTCATGTACATCATTGTACACCTCATCATACATAGTCACTGATCAAGTAGTTCTGCTCTGCTTTCACTGATCATCAAGTATGCATCATCATCATCATAGTGTATCATCAAGTATGCATCATCATCATCATAGTGTATAAGTATGCATCATCATCATAGGGTATGCGTCATCATCATCATAGTGTATAAGTATGCATCATCATCAACATAGTGTATAAGTATGCATCATGTATGCATCATCATTATAGTATATAAGTGATCATACCTTATACAAGCAGTGAATGTCAAGATCTCACAGTTGGGCTGTGTATGTCTGTTGTGGAAGACCCCAACCTCTAGACTGCTTATATGCTGAGAAAGAGTCAAATTCGGGACTGTGTATATATGTTGTGGATGACCTCAAGCCAATGTCAAACTCGGGATGGTTTGTGTTGATAAAACCCCAAAAATATCTCTGTGGAAGAACATCAATGTGGATTGTGTATTATTGCTGAGAAGATTCGAGACTGTACTTGCACACTTTGAAATTGGACTGTGTTTTCAACCTTCGTGCAGACTTCAAACTTGGATTGTGAAACACTTCACACCCTGTCAAACTCGGGACTGTGTATGACAGTCAACCATGGAGTGAGGAGCAGTCAAACTTGGGCTGTTTGAAAACCTTCAAAGCTTGTGAAAACTCAAGTTGTTTGAAGACCTTTAATGTTGTGAAAACTTGGATAAACTAGGACTGTGTGACACTAGTTCAAACTGTCAACCTTCAACCCACAAAAAATCTCAAACCTCGAACTGATAAGAACTGTGTTAACCTCAAAAAATATCCTTGTGAAGATTCAGGTCTTGGCTGCCCTAGTCACACTACGAATTGTTTCCTTCGTTGATGATTCATGTTATAGTAGCCTTTTGTGTATAAATACACCACCTTGACGTTGAGAGAGGATAGACTGGGGCCGACTTCAAGGAGAGCTTATTAACTTTATTAATTTTGTTTTAACACTCAACAACACTTAATGACGCTGACCTTAACAAAGGGTCTAATGTGGTAGCAAGGTTCCAAAGGTAAGTCATTTATTATTTTTATTTCTTTTGTTTATGTTCAACCTTACCACTTTACAAAAGTTTTAGGGTTAAGTCATCAATGTCACCATATGTAAGGGTGTGCTCTATTATCAAGGGTGCATGATAGTACCAAGGACCCCATCATCATGACCATCAAGGTGTGTGGGTCCAAGGACTTCCTTAAACAATATGACCATCTCAAGGGTATCAACACACAAATAACCCACATCATCTTCACCATTGCTTCAAGGATACAAGGACCATTAAACCATCCTCTGTGGGGGTGCCAAGTCTTCTCCTAGGGTACCATGACCTCATTAAAACACTAATGATCACAAAATGGGTCATTTGGCTTATTTGAAGTTCTATAATTTCTTCAACCCACCAAGGACACTTTCTAGGGTACTAGGGCATAGGTTGTGGACCTGGGGAACCACAAAAACAACTTAGGGAAACTTAAACACAATAAAAGGGTGTACATGGATTTTTCCATTGTTCCAAGGGCTCTAAGGGCTTCAGACTTGGGCTTGGACAAGGTCAAAAGGTCTTCTTTGACATTGACAGATTTCTAACCCTTAGGGACTCCTCAAGGGGCACCAAGACACAACTGTTGGCATCAATGCCAATTTAGTCAGTAGGGTAAAGTTAGTGCTATCCAAATTTGATCTCGATGAAAAACAATGCATCACATGGATCAATAAAGTCGAGGAATACTTTGATATCCATAACATACCCTATGATAGCGAGAAGATTAAGTACGTCGCCATGTAGTTAGAAAAAAATGAGTACAATTGGTGCATGTGGTGGAAGACGACAACCCGAGTCTGCTCCTTTAATTGTAATAACTTTAAAAATGATCTTTTTAAAAGGTTTCAAGGCATAACCAAGAAAGACTTCTTTGCCAAGATCACCAGGTTGTAGCAGAAAGGCAATGTAAACGAGTACACATGTGAATGGGAAGCCTTGTCAACTCGAGTTCCAGAACTTACTGAGGACCAACGTCTGCAAACATACATACATGGACTAAAACCGCACACTCTGGAAAAGTTAGAGTTACATAACACTTCTACTATCATCGAGAACAAGTTTAAACGTAAGGCAAGACGTAAGGCCAAGATCAACGAGAACGAGTTTAAATGACCCACTCAAAGTAGCTTCGACAAAAACTACTCCAAGAGGAATCCTACCTAATCAGTGAATACATGATCTTCAAGTTATACACCGCCGCATCTAAGGGAAGGGGCAAAACCTAGTTTCAAAGCCCAGAGGATGAGGGAAGGAAAGTGTAAATATTGTGGAGAAAAAGGGGATCCTAAGCATAGATGCTTGCAAAGGAGCAACCCCCAAAAACTATATGCTTGCGAAGCCGAAGAAGAAGAAAAAATCTCAGAATATGAAGAGCCAAGTGAGGAAGATATAGGAACCCAACATGACTGCAATTGGACACAATGGCCACACTGAGAGGGGGGTGAATCCGGGTGTGAGCAATTTAGACCTTTTTCACTTATATTAGTCAATTAAAGTATATCAAGCATTATGTTATCAATTACATCATCATATGCATCAACCAGATTAATCATGAGTCATAAGCACAACAATCATATCAAGAGAGGCGCAATAATATATGCAATTTTAATCTTTATTTATGGTAATGAAAGACTACAATCTTCTCGATTACAATCAGCACCAACTGTTGAAAAGAGCACCAACTCTCATAATAGGACCCAACCTGGTTTTCTTTGCTCCAACTAAGAAAGGGTTGAGGAGTCCAATCCTCAAGTGCAGGATTCTACTTGCAAGCTTGATGCCAATCTCTGATTGTCATCAATTTGCTACTCAACCATCTCTGCTCATCAACCTCTGCTCATCACTCTTTGATAATTTGCTCATTAATACTGCTGGTCAATCTTCTCTGCTCATCAAAGGTGAGCTCATCACTGTCATGTTTGTCATATCTATACAGTCATCTTCTAGGGCAGTCATGCATCAACATCATCATCTTGTAGTGTTTGCATCATGTATGCATCATCAAGGTGCTTAGGCATGTATAAGGTATCATCAATAGTGTATCATCAAGGAGTATGCTTCATTATAGTGTATTGATCAAGTAGCATTGTCATCATAGGGTATGCATCATCATCATAAGATATGCATCATCAACATAGCAAACATCATCATCATTAAGTGTACATCATAGCATGCATCAGGTATCAACATGGAATCATCATACTACTTCACACTTCACTAAAAACAAAAAGATACTACTGTATACATCACTATAAAGATGCCATTGTATACATCACTGTACTTACTCCATTGTATGCATGTCATTGTTTGTGCCACTTTGTTGCCGCCTAAAACACACTTGGACACGGGTAAGTCTCCCAACCGTTGTGTGTGTTCCCGAGGGAAACTTATGAGTTGAAAACCTGTTGTCACCTCGGTTTTAAACTCCTCCGTTTAGAGCACAACTCCTAAAGGATAAGGGGGGTAGTCCCTACTTACTAAGTTCTTTTTTGAAGAATGCTTTCTGAGAGTTGTAAATTACAAAAATGACAATCAGCGTGCAGTGATGCAAATATTTCAATGTCAAGCAAACCCTTTAACAATCAACCAGTAATGTATGCAAGAGAGAAACAATCAAATAATCAAAATGACTACTGTCATCTCTACTAGGGCTATGTAGTCACAATAATCAACTTCAAATAATTTTCCTAAAGCATCAACTCATTAACTTTAACAAATATACAAGAACATGATGACTTCCAGTAAATGAACAAGTTTAAATAAAGTGCTTGCAAAGTAGAGAAATGTAAATGATTGTAACAATGTTATGCAAGTGGTCCTGTAAATTTTAGTAAATTTTATGTCTCTCTTTGACTTAGGGAATTAAGGTGTTTGTTGCAAAGAAATGAACTATTTTGGATGTCTACCCTAAGAGACTATCTTTTTCGATTAGAGAGAGAAATTTGGGTGCTCAACATGGGAACACAAGGTTCCCGTCTAACTCCATGGGTCAAACTCGAAACTTGTTGGATGCTCAACTGGGGGACACAAAGTGCCACGAAACCCCTTACGACCTCTACCGCACTAGCTCTATAGGTCAAGCCTATTTTTTTCCTTTCTAATGAATATACTTATTTGGGTGCTTATTAAACTAGCCAACACAAATCTTCGCCCTTTCTCGTCGCCCTAAATCGGTCGAATTGGTGAGGGGAGAGGATACAGGGAAAAAGGGGGCTTATGGTAAATTTTACCTTTAAAACAAAAATTAAACAAAACAAACCAAGCGGGATATCACAACGGAGGCAAAGCCTATTCAATTGTGAAGTGCAGGCAAAAAGAAATAAACAAAATAAAAATGCTAGCCAACGCGATTTCACATGGATGGGTAGAGCAACTTCACTTGTGAGGTGCGGGAAAAAGAAAATAAACAATGAGGTAAGCTAATATAAATCCAAGCAACTTACAAGGTCATGCAAGGATGGGTAGAGCCACTTCACTTACATGCAACCGAAACCAAAATCACCAAGTACTGAAAATTCGAAATGAAGCACAACAAACTCAAGCCCAAGAGACTCTTTTGGGCTTGTTTCAAATATGTAGATTTCAACACTAATATTTATTAAGAAATGAGAGAGGAAGAGTGTTTTTTTAACCGGTTTTTGTGAGGGACTTGAAGTAGACCCTCTTGGGCGTTGTTGGTGCTTGCTAGTGGTTGAACTTGAGCATTCCCTCCCCCTATGAGATCTGAATTCTGCACAAAACAACAAGCTATTGTAGCACAAAAGTGATAGAAATGAGTTTTAAACAAACTCAAAAATTTTCATGCAAAAATCAAAAAAATTTCCAAGGGAAAACTAGCATGTAAAAACTTGAAAAATGATAATATTTGTGTGCAAAATGAAGTATTTAAGAGCTGCAATAAGAATAAGAATGTAAATAAAGATGCCAAGTCTTTTTCGAAATTTGTTGGACAATGGGGTATCCCACTCGGGAATCTCACTCTCCAAACTTGGGAAACCTGTAACAAAATTAGCTCAACAATGCAAATGGAGTGAGAAATCCACAGAGACTTGAGAAACAAAATATATAAGCTAGAAATACTTTACCTTCCCAAATTCTAAGCAAACAACTCACATAGCATGCAACAAAACTATTACAATACTATTCTCAAGCAAAAAACTTTGCTTGAGATTCCAAATACAAAACGAACGAAGAATGGAACAAGATCACCTCAATCACAATGCATGGACAATACTTCCTCGAAAGATTTCTTCTATTATTATCCAATTTTGAAAGTACAATGGCTCCTCTTGGACAAGAATGGAGGAAGAAAGCTAGAATGGGAGAATGAGAGAGCAACAACGCATGATCAAAATGAAGCAAGAGCGTAAGTGAATCCATCCCAAATGAGGAGGAATGCCCTCCTTAAATAGGAAAAATGAAAGAGAGAGGCTCTTTGCATGCTAGACAAGTGTCACAAATGAGAGAGGGGGGCCCAAGAGAGAGGGCGAATTTGCTCAAGGAGGGAAAAACCATGGTTTGGGATCTCAAATATAGGGAGAGAAAATCCCCTTTTAATGCGTTTAAGCTTATTGCTATGTCAAATGGGGAGGAAACCACTATAATGGTGGGGACCCTCCCATTGACTTTCACTCACCCAACCAATCAAAGAGAGGAGGGCACACGCCCTAGAGTGGGCAACTTGAAATTTGTTACATGCTTGCTTGGGGGGGGCTTTGGGTCTTAAATTTGTCTTAGGAACCTAATATAAACATTAGAACTTTTACTTGCCCACCCCAAGTGACTATAGTCACTTTTCCAAAATTTGGCTCTCTAATTAAATGCCAAATTTCCTAATTTCCATGACTGAACTGGGAAAAAGTGACGAAAACCATAGTAATACTTGTCTGAATGACTTCAAACTTGGCTCAAGGGTGTAAGGGATCTCATGCCATTTGTCTTGAGTACCCATACCCCTATACAACATTAAAAAGAACCAAGTAACCCTCTTTTACATTACAACAAATTGTCTTGAGTGACAATTTTTAATGACCAAAAATTAAAAAAAACCTATGCAAAAGTTATTGAAATTTCGCAAGACTCTGGATAATGTGTAGCATGGTAATATAGAACATTCATAGGCCCCAATCACCCCATGGACTCGATCAATAGAACACATTTCACCACTTTGGGGTAATTTTGACTAAAATACTCAAATAATTAAAATCTCTAAAAACGAATTTTAATTATCCAAGTGAAAAAACACTCGATGAAAGGACTTCCTTAATGAGTAAGTCTTAGGTGATTGTTATCACCAACCTTGTAGTTGCGTATGTGAGGTGGATCCAGGATGGACGGTAGAGGGACAAGCAACTAAAGAGGTGGAACCAACACTGCCTAGACTCCCAAATGGATGGTTGTCACGCCAATCAAGGCAACCTTCACTTTATGTGTCTTATCTGAAGACAACAAAGGGGGGGACCTAGATCTACTCCCAACAGGAGAGATCAAACCTAGACACCAGATCAGATCAAATGGACTTTGAGGTACGTAAGGTGTAAGGAGATGGAAACCCTAGATCTACGAATGATGTCACTAGGTGAACCAAGGCTTTGGATGAGGGTTTCAGAAGTTTGAGGCTTGATCCAAAGTGGGACACAGGTGACATATGAAGTAAATACTAGCTTTGGGGTTGAGGTACTAGCAATAAGTGAAGATATTTGTTGCCTTGGGAAACGTGACCAATGCAGGGAGGTATATCTAGTACCAATGGATAGACTCGATGATAGATGTGACAATATCAAAGTTTCCGAGTCATTAGGGAAAGATCAGATTACAAGGAAAAGAGGCCAAAGAGGGGCTAGCGCTAGTGTTGGAGATCATTGCATGTTGGACCTAGGGTAATGGAGTCAATATCTGCCCAACATTGGAGTGGACCCACCTGGGAAATGCCCTGATCTATGGATCTAGAAAATTATTTGGCTGGAAAATTCAGTCTATAGGGGAAACCAACAGTAAGGTGGCTAGCGCTAAGGTTTGGAGAGGCAAATCCTCAGATCTAGGACAATCTGGAGACCATCAGCTCAGTGTGGGAGGGGAAATGGGATGGGGATGGCCTGATCTACCAACCCAAGTTGGAAAAGTGCCGAAAAAATCAGATTTGGGAAAAAGTCAGAAAAATGATGAGAAGCGTTAGGGTCCTGGAAGACAGTTTCTCAGATCTAGGGCCACCTGTCAGCATCTAGCTTAGCGTTGGAGGTGATTTGGAGTGAGGAGGACCTGATCTACAAACCCAAGTTGTTATTTTCTCGGAAAAATCAGATCTCGGAAAAAGTAAAAAAATCAGTGAGGGGCGCTAGGGTTTGAGAAGGATGTTTCTCATATCTAGGGAAAACCAGGCAGAATTAGCTTAGCGTTAGGGGTGAATTGGTGAGAGGGAGGCCCGATCTACAAAACCCAGCAGTGGTTTGTCCAGAGATCGAGCGGTTTATTTTTTAGTATTTTTTTGTTTTTTATTATTTATGGAATTTTCAGTAAAATGAAGAAAAGCATGCGTCAATGGGTTGAGATCAAGAAGAAAGGAACTAACCTGCAGATCTTACCTGGAAATCCTTGTAGATGCCTTGAAAGTGATGATCCCTGCTATCCCGATCAATTTGAAAAGACTTATGTGATTTCTAAACCCAACGTTTGGCTCCAAGTGACCAATGCCCCCTTTCCTACCAAGCAAATGTCAACAATATCAGATTTTCCGTATCACGAAAGAAAAGCAAGATCTACAGAAAAGTAACAAGATGTAATTATAGATCACAATGAAAGTAATGAAAACTCCCTAATACAAGACGAAGCCAATCCAAGCGAGTTGAGGATCCCTTGCAAAAACACCCAAGATGAATTCACCCTCCTGTAGACACGACAATGATCTCGAAAAACTATAGATCTCACACAAATTTCTCGAATGCTAAGAAGCAAAAGACTTTCCAATCACCATCTAAGAACAACAGATGCAAAGGAGATCCAAAAAATATCCACAAGAAAGTTTTTCTATTAATTAGATCCAAGAGCCAAAGACCCCTTACAAATGAGGAGCTCTCTCCTTTAAATAGGAATGAGAGAACCAAAATCCTAACCACTTTCAAAATGAGTGGCTAAGATTAAAAGATATAAATATTCTAATCGATGGTTGAGATGAGCTCAACATACAATACATGGATCAATATAACCATAAATTACCATAGTGGACTAGATTACTCATAAAGAGGGTACCCCACTCAACAAGAAATAAATGAAGCACATGGTGGGGCCATGGAGTGTTAACTAACTCTTTTTGGGTGCCCCATGGCACAATAAAACAATATAATATTTTAATTTTTTGACTTTGTGCCTCCTTGAGGAAATCGTGAGCCTTCCAAAAGCTCCAGAAAATAATATAAAAATGCCAAAAAAAATAGGTGTGGGCCCAATTAGGTGCTGCAACTGCTGGAGAAGGTGCGGAAGACATCACACTCATCATCATGACTCATCCCATGTCATTTCCTTGCCTCAATAGCCCAAATCGATTTCTTCAATAGCCATTTAATCATTTATTAATCTGCCTCGAAAAATGTGAATTGAGCCTGCGTTGTCCAACTGAGCCCACCGGGCTCTTTGGGATGGGGGTACTGTGGTACAATCAAGTGCCTCCACCCCCTATGCCCCATATAGCGCCCTAGGAGATCCCATAAAAACATCTCCCTGCTCAGACACATCATCCTGTGAAGCAAAACTGCATCATAAAGGTAACATGAGCCTGATCATCTCTGCAAGTGCCCAGAACTGAAAATAAGCTATCTCACTAGATTCAGAGAGTCCAATCCATCTAGGGTGCATACTCATACCCTTTCCAGGTCTCTGCTTGATCATCAACAATATCCAGTAGACAATATAAATGACCAGATACCAAAAATATAACTCAGACTATCATCCATCTGCTGCAAGTGTTATAAGGCTAAGACATGCTCTACAAATCATTTAAGTAACAATCATAACAAGTAGCAGTCACCTCACTGGCGGTACATCAACCAAATACATATATAGGGTTTTATTTATTATTACTCAGACCAGACTTTCAGGACTATACTCACTTCATAGTTTTAGTCAATTTGCTAGTGAAGGGTGATGAGCTCAACATATTGATCAACATAGTTGTAGTCAATTTGCTAGAACAAGTCTCATCTTTCTTTTCTTGTAAGCGATTATACGCGATCTTTCCTACAAGTCGAATGTATTAGTTGTATGGTTAGAAACATTTCATAAGGCATATTCATAATTGCAAATTCTTATGCAAAAAGATATAATCGTGCAACTATTTTAGCGAATACAACATTCATCCATATCTCGCTGAAACTTTCTAGATGCCTTCCATCTCTACCATGACATCATTGAGGTTGTGCACTAATCCAATATGTCAACAAAGAATTTTCATTCTAGATAAGTAGCAATGGAGAGTTGTATAGCGCCATGAGCTACGTACCCATCACATGCATATTAGTAGTATACTGTCATTAATGCAAACATTCTATCATGCATAACACATCAACTGAATATAAACAAATGCATAACCAAACAATATCATGAAATGACAATTGAATACTTATCTTTATTTGTTTCGTGGGTAAACTCCTTTCAGCTTCATCATCTTCTTCATTCATAACAGGATCATTTCTTATCCAAATGCTAAGATGGATAAGAGGTTCTTCAAGAATTGAGTTCTTCATATTCCTCATTGCTTGAGGGATCTTCTTTGAATCGTGAGCGCTTGATCTTCAGTTGCTCCCATCTTCTCTTCTCTTATTATGAGTCGAGCTTCTTCTTGTGTGTACTCTTCCCAGAGTTTGCTGAAAGTAATCACTTCCTTTTGGCACACATTCCTCGAATGAATGAATCCCATGATCCTGGGAGGCCATTCAAGGTGGTTATAACAATATCTTATTCTTCTTCGATTGCTTTGTCATAGCATCGAATTCTTCCTTTTGGTGTCTTCAAGGATGACACATGAGAGATGATCTTTAATAGAATCTGCAATGATTCTCGTGGCTCTTGCCTTAGCCACATCTCCCTCTGGCTCTTAGAACTGATCCAAGTCAATTTCTTCAAGGATCATGGAGGTCCTTAACTTGCATACTTGGAAGTTGTCAGCTTCACCAGGCTTGTCATCAAGCTGGTGTGATAGGTCATTTTGAAATGAGAACCTCAAATGTAAATAGAAAAAGATTAGATCTTACTAATTTGAGGTGTCCGTCCTGGTTCCAGATCTGGCTGATCTAGGGTTTGTCAGAGAAACCATAATTTTCAAAACTTAGAATCTTTCAGATCTCATTGGATAGAAAGATGCGCATCCTCAAGGCGAGCTGAGCAGCAAACTCATTTTTCCAAAACTCTGATCAAAACTGCAAAACATATGATGCCCTAGTTTTCTTCAATTTCTTCTGCAGAATTGCCTAATATTGTTTCTGCAATATATTTGAAATTACTGCTCCTCCGTGTCTGAAACTTCGTACTGAGGTAGCCTCGTCTGTCCTCTTTCCGACACCGCATGTTTGAGCAGAATTGGTTTCACCAATAGGGACTTATGAGAGTTTTCCCAAGGTGACTTATTTCAGTACTGTTCATCATAGCGAACTGGTACAGACTACCATGTGTCATTGTTTCACCTTCGAGGTCTGAAACTTTTACCATAGAATGTAGAGTTCGTGCCCTATCTGGAACATCTTGCAAAATTTCATTCAGACCTTCGTAGCCCAAGATATAGCAATTTTCCCTAGGTGTCTTGTTTAGGGATGAATCCAGGGAGAGGCTGGAACCCTAATTTGGAGGAATCATATCTCCCAGAATATAGCGAATCTGAGGCCAAAACTTTTACACAGTGTACATCAGGAAGTTATCTTCAGTCTGTAAAAGTTTCGGCTCCTGAGCCTTCTCCAATGTCGAGATATAGCGAATGCACCAAAATGACTAGTTTTAGTCTTTTAGGGTTTTCTAGTCCGGGGTCAAATTAGGGTTTGACTTTCCCGGAGTTTTACCCAACCAAAAATTTTGATCTTGGTCTCTAAATTGCAATTTTGAGGAGAGAAATCCTATGTTGGGCTCACTCAAAAATTCATCTTCTGTGAAAAGCCCTAATTTCCCATAGTAGTGACAGGTCAAAAACTGAAAATGCCTGGAATCAATTTCTACTTCGACAGAAAGATGCGCCCTTCAATGGAGAGTTAGCCTAGCCTCCTTTTGTTGATGATCAGTGGAGAGAGACCCAAAAAGTAAGAAGCCCTAGATTCTACAGCTGCATAGTGTCTTCTTCTCAGGTTAGCTCTGATACCATGCTAGATTTTTATCATTTAATCAATATGATCTAGGATCTTATCTGAGAGAATAACATGCATAACAATAATCACAAGAGACAAGAGACACAAAGAGTTTTCCTCAGGGAAACCATAAAGGAGAAAACCCCACAACTTCCTCAGAGATACAATGAGCACCAATAGCAAAAGTAAAACCCAAAAACACAAAGATGATCTCCGACAGCTGTTCTCTCTCTCACTTGTGTGAGCTCCTCTTCTCTTACTCATGCGCTACAGTTGAGTGAGTGTGTGTTTCAAATAGAGAGTCTCACTCTCTATTTATGCTAGTTTTCCACTTTGCAATTACTCACCAGGGCTGACCTCACTAGGAGAGTCTAATAACCCTAATACCCCTCAACTCTGGGGACTATTGCCTCGACTTACAATCGGAGGGTTATCCTCAACTCAATTGTGGGGACTATTGCCCCGACTTACAACGGAGGGTTAACCTCAATGACTTTACATGACTTTATTATATTAATGACTCTCCTGATCGGAGGAACTTCTGGGTACAATGAAATACAATATAAGATATACAAGTGAATATATTTCGAAGTTACAAATACATCAACACAATTGGAAATTGTCGTTTATAAGCAATACATTTCTATGGGTGCTTGGAGGAGTAGACCTCTTGTTGGTGGCTATGTTGAATTGGTGTCTTTAGTGGCTTTTGAGTAAGCTTCATGTTTAGCATTGGTAGATTTATTTTTTTAGTCTCAAACAGTAACTTCCCTAAGCCAAAGTGAGACTTAAAATAAATTAAAATTTACATGACCACTTGCAATCGGAGGGTTATCCTCAACTCAATTGTGGGGACTATTGCCCCGACTTACAACGGAGGGTTAACCTCAATGACTTTACATGACTTTATTATATTAATGACTCTCCTGATCGGAGGAACTTTGGGGTACAATGAAATACAATATAAGATATACAAGTGAATATATTTCGAAGTTACAAATACATCAACACAATTGGAAATGGTCGTTTATAAGCAATACATTTCTATGGGTGCTTGGAGGAGTAGACCTCTTGTTGTTGGCTATGTTGAATTGGTGTCTTTAGTGGCTTTTGAGTAAGCTTCATGTTTAGCATTGGTAGATTTATTTTTTTAGTCTCAAACAGTAACTTCCCTAAGCCAAAGTGAGACTTAAAATAAATTAAAATTTACATGACCACTTGCAAAACATTTCGATCACTTATTATTTCACATTTACTTTTAAAGCATTTTATTCAAGTTCTGTTTGCTTCCAAGCAAGTTATTTCAAGTTTCACGTCGTTTTCATTACAAGTCAAGTTATACTTTCAAGCAAGTTATTTTCATTTTTGGATGTTTTAAAGTTTGGAAGTAAAATTATTGCAATTCTTTTGTATATCTTGTGTAATTTCTTTTCGTCAAACAAGCATTGGTTTATTGTAGCTTTTAAGCCCAACAGATAAGGCACTGATATAGTCACTAAATTGATTGTTTCATTCTTTTAGCATTATTTGGTTGAGTTTTCAGTAAGGTTTGACTGCCATTAATATTTGTTGCATATTGCATGATTGCTTGTCATTTAACCCCTTAGACATTTAAATAATAATTTAACTCCTAAATCAATCCTAATAAAATATTTAAAGAAAACTTAGTAAATAGGGACTACCCCTCTTGGTTCCTTTAGGAGTTGGGAATCGAGGTGACAGTGGGCCCTCGACTCGTAGTGTGCCCCCAAGGACAAACTGAGTGGGTTGGAGACTTCTCCACGTTTGGAGGTGTGTATTAGGCAACAACAGACACTAACACACACAACATACAATCCTTTAGAAGAATGTTGTGCAATTGGAAATGGTAAGTTATAAGGAGGAGTAGAGATTTTATTGGTGGCTATGTTGAATTGGTGTCTTTAGTGGCTTTTGATTAAGCTTCAAGTTTAGCATCAGTGTTGCAAACATCTCCAATTTCTCTCGATATTTTCGATTTGTCCCGAGCTTTTCTTGTTGCCAAGTTGTCTGATGTTTTTCGTAATTCGATATTTTTCGATAATTCCTGATATTTTTGATAAGTTTCTTTCTAGTGTCTCGGCGATATATTCCTAGACACGATATTTGCAACATTGTTTAGCATCATAAGAACCTTCAATTTGTTGGGAAGTTAATAGTGGTTGGGCGGATTCAACCCTCTAATATTTATTATGTGTTGCCAAGTTGAAATCAATTTTCATATTTGAGGTAGATCTTGAGGTCCTACTTGTGGTCGAAGTATGGTTGGGAGTGGGGTGTTCTCTAAGTCGGATGTGTGTAGCATGCCTAGGGATGAGGAAGGGCTCAAATTGATTGATGTTGCCACTTAGGAAGGGATTCTTACTGCCAAGTGGGTTGTAAAGTGCTTAGAGAGGAATGCTCCTTGGCAGGTTTTATTTTAGCATTAGTTGTTGACATCACAGTATGTTGTCAATGTTCGGGGTGCCTTTAATTTATGTGCTATTATTTCTTTCCTCAACTTCTGCTAGGTCTTTGTGTTGATTATCTTTAGAAGCATTTGGATAGTGTGGAAGTCGATCTCCAACCTAGTTAGGTGGAATTTGGATGATAACAAGGCACATTGGGATTCAGGGTGAGTGGTATCAAGGTGCTTGTATTATAGAGTTGTCGCACCTTTGGCTCACCATTTGATTAAGGAAGTTTCTTTTGGTAGGATTTGTGGGATACAATAGTGCATCCTTAGGAAGACTAGTGTACCTTGGCAAATGAGTATGGTTTTCTTCCTCCGTACAAACCATCTATTATGGATCTTGTGGGACAATCCCCTAAGATGACATATAAAAATAAATATTCTGATACTGAGACTATATTGGAGGAATTGGGGTGGAGTTTTGGTTGACCTTTGCAGTAGTGCCATTCACAAAGGATTCAACCCTCATATTTATTATGCGTTTCCAATTCAAGCTCAGTTTTCATGTTTAAACTTTGAAGTAGATCTTGAGGTCCTACTTGTGGTCGAAGTATGGTGGGGAGAGGGGTCTTCTTTACTTGGGATGTATGTATCATGCCTAGGGATGAGGGAGGGCTCAAATTGATTGATGTTGCCACTTAGGACGACATTCTTGCTGCCATGTAGGTTGTACAGTGCTTAGAGGGGACTACTCCTTGGCAAGTTTTATTTTAGCATTAGTTGACGACATCATAGCATGTTGGCAAGGTTCGGGGAGCCTTTAATTTATGTACTATTATTTCTTTCCCGAACTTCTTCTAGGTCTTTGGTTTGATTATATTTAGAAGCATTTGGACAACATTGACGTTTGTCTCCAACCTAGATAGGTGAAATTTAGAGGGTAAAAGGGCATGTTGGTATTTGGAGCTGTTGGTCTCAAGGTACTTGTATTATAGAGTTGTCACACTTTTGCTCGTGATTTTATTAAGAAAGGTAGTTTCTTTTGGTAGGATTTATGGGATACAATAGCACATCCCTAGGAAGACTAATGTACCTTGGCGCATGAGTATGGTTTGCTTCCCCAGGAATACCATCTATTATGGATCTTGTGGGACAATCCCTTGAGAGGACATGTAAAAAATGATTATTTTGATGTTGGGACTAATGCTGCAAATATCATGTCGAGGAATATATCGCTAAGGGATTGGAAATAAACTTATCGGAAATATCGGGAATTATCGAAAATTTTCGGCAAAAATAAACTTAGACTTGAAGAATTTTGAAAATATTGGACAAATTAGCAACACGAAAAACTCGGGAGAAATCAAAGATATTTGCAAAACTGGTTGGGACAATATCAGAGAAGTTAGGGTGGAGTTTTAGTTTACCTCTGCAATAGTGTGATTCACAAAGGATCTATTCAGTGCTACATCAATGACAAGTATTAGCTCCTTTAATGAAAGTGAGGTATGTTTTAGTTGATCTAGAATATAGGTGGGTGTGCATATTGCACTATGTTTAGTCCATTTATCTTTTCAATAAGCTCTGGGTCTTTACATGTCTTGTCATCTATCAAGGGATTCCTCGTAAGGCCATGTTGTCAAAGAGTGGACTTTTTGATGGTCTTTTCCCTCTTTTCCATTGTTTCAAGATGATGAAGTATATCTTTTGGGATTGCTTGTATGCTAAAAGTTGTCGAGAGTATATCCTATACCAATATTTAGTTCTTCTCCAAGGAAGGATTAATTGATGAGGAGCCTTGTGTGGTGATTGTAGTTATCTAGTATCTTTCTTACAAATTTGTTTTATTCATCATTTCTATTTTTAATGGTGTCATTTCCATTGTTATTTTACTATTTCTAATGCTATAATTCTATGTTTTTTATTTTTTATTTGGTTTCCTAATAGCCTCTTACCACTTAGACAATTACAAGTTTTGGTTATAGAAATTTGATAACACTTGTCACAGTCACACAATATCATACATCCATTCTTTTTCACATCAAACAACTTCCCTTGCGAAAATCTTTGTCTTTGTCATGTATCATCAAATGATTGAAGCATTTTATGGCATGCATACCAAGCTTTTATATTTCTAAATGTTCTTAACCTAGATGGCTGGAAAAGTATCCCAATTGTTCATCAGGCAAGCATTGGGGAGTTTAATGTGATATATGTAATGTTCCGTTTTTATAAAAAGGGAATAACTGAGGACTAATAGCATTAGGAGCAGAAAGGTACATCAATTTAGTATTATTAAGTCGTTAGTGTAGTAAGAAGGCCATAAGAGTTCATATCATAAAGCATGCAGGCCTTATTTTAGTGTTAAAGTCAACATGAAATTAGAATTGCATGCATGCAAAAGTGAAGCGTAAACCCTAAAAGTGACATGCAAACCTTAAAAGTACATGTTATTCTATTTAAGAAGGGTGGTTGGACCAAAGAGAAGATCTATTGTTATTGTTGATTGATTTTGGAGTTTCGAGCAACAATACAGCGTGCAGCCGCGACAATTAGGGTTGGAGACGGTGTCTTCACCTAGCGAGGGTTCGACAGTGAGATATCTGCCCTAGTCTCTTATTGGGATAGATCATCCAAGTTTATCCATTGCATCCATCATATACTATAGTATTCGGAGATCCAGCACATTCTGAAGGGTTATTAGCAGATCCACATTTGCAGCCGGAAGTAGCAGGGAAAAAAAAAAGGATTTGCTGGGACCACAAAACCCAGTCTTTCCTTTGCATGTTAGCTTCCTCTTTCTCAGTAGGCCTATCCTACAGCATGTAGTGATTATTAGCCATCAGTTTACTCACCTGGAGCAGCCATCAGCCAAACAGATCAGTTGGGGGTGTGAGAACTGCTAATCAATTCCCTAGGGCAATTAGAGGCAGCCAAACCTCTGCATGTGCCAGGCCATCTCTCCGGCATCAGCAGACAGAGAAGCTCAGAAAGTTTCAGCTTGAACAAACCTCTCCTACAAAAACGTCACCTTCTATCTGGAGGGTTTTTACGGTACTGCGGGGCGGTAACACCGGAGGAAAAGAGCATTATTAGACCACCCATCCAAATCCTTATGCATGCAACTATCTCTGGAGTCATTATCAGCCAGAATATCAGTGGTAAGTGTTAATTTCTCTCTGCAAAACCCTAACCCTAATTCAACTATATTTTAGGGCATTTTTGCATGGCGAGTTTGCATGCACAGTTATTTTGCAAATTTGTATGAGATTGAGTGTGCGAGTCAACACTATCATAGAACATTAGAGAATATCAGTATTTGGGATATTACAGTGGTATCAGAGCATGAGCCTTGCCAGCTGTGGGAACATAGCAATTGAATAAAAGTGCATGTTGATGCATGCTTGTACATGCAAATGCATGTCAGTGATGTTGGTGAAGTGCATGTCAGACCAAAGGTCTTTCTTTGCCAGCTTGTGAGAACATGAAGACAATGAGAAGGATCTTGACTAGAAATTGGCAGAGGTTAGTAGTACTTCAACACTTGCCTCGATATCAGGAGTATCTAGCCTTGGGTGATGAGGTATGCGCAGCATTGTCCTTTCAAGATTATTACACCATCAAGTTCGGGATCCAACCCAAGGATTTGGATGAGGATATCCTTAAAGGCATAGTTGGGGGAGGGAAGAAAGATGAGCATGAAGTAATGGTTGTTGGTGAGCTTCATTTGGAGTTAACAGTACATGATGAGGATGTGCATGAGGAGATCTCATTAGAGCCATCCTGTGAGTCGAGCGACACAAGCACTTTCGCTAGTCAGATTGTGGATAAGTCGTGTGATGAATTGGAGTTGGTACACTCTTCATCACCTACAGCAGGAATCTAGACAATTATGACAGGCGAAATACACGAGGTGCAAGGCAATGAGCACAGCAGTCGAGACAGTGAGCAGTCACACATGGAGGTTAGGGAGAGTTTATACATGCATGAGATAGAGCTTCCAGATGATAGTCACCGAAAGAAGATTGAACGTGTTAAATAAAGCATTCTAGCAATGAAAGAGAAGACCAAGATACTCCGGGACACCATATTACAGCGAGATGTTGAGCTTACATCTCTTCGAGTTGTATGTACCAAGTCAGTAGTCAAGCTTTCTAGTATTGAAGAGCAGTTAGATTCCTTGATGGGGCAGCAGAAGAAACATACTATTGCATTTCAAAGTAGTCCTCTTTAGGAGTATATAGATAAGGCTTGTAGTAGCTTGAGTCCACATTTGCATAATGGAGGATGGTTTTTACAGGTTGGCCAGGAATGAGAAATTGGTCAGCAGTATATGAGCATTCCAGTTGAAATCAGAAGGGCAGAATGTCATCTTGGTAGAATTGTTCCTTGTGATGGTGCTTTTGGACAAGGTCCTTTTTGGGGATTGGATTGGAGAGAGATTAAGAGTTGGTGTCCTATTGAGTGGGCGATTCTTAGGAAGACATTCCTAGCCAAGGGTATGGTCCCACAAGAGCCTGGGGATATTTGGGATGAAAGATGCACAAGTTTGCATTGGGATCTAGGTGGGAGACCTTATGACGGATGGATACAATGTTTACTGATGGGGTTACTTGGGAATCTTCAGGATGCTCCTTGTGTTGATACTACACAGTGTAGCGGTGGATGCATTTTGACCTCTGCAATTCTCAGATTGATTTGGGACCCTGGGATTACAGTGACTGGTAGTTTGGTGATTGCTAGAGGATGCTTTCAGGAGGTCTATTGTGATGGTATCTCGTTTACAGCCTGGTTAGTTACTCTACTTATAGGAGGATTCTATGGGATATCTTGTGATGATACCGTGGAGTGCAGTGCTTTGAGCAGAGGATGCTACAAATCTCCTAGGATAATTTGGGACCTTGGGATCATCCCTGGATTCAGTTGGTTCAGTTGATTGATTGTGGATTTGTGTTGGCATTGCTCGAGGACAAGCAATCTTTGGCGAGGGAGGACTGTAATGTTCTGTTTTTATAAAAAGGGAATAACCGAGGACTAATAGCACTAGGAGTAGAAAGGTACATCAATTCAATATTATTAAGTCGTTAGTGTAGTAAGAAGGCCATAAGAGTTCATATCATAAAGCATACGGAGCATGCAGGCCTTATTTTAGTGTTAAAGTCAACATGAAATTAGAATTGCATGCATGCAAAAGTGAAGCGTAAACCCTATAAGTGACATGCAAACCTTAAAAGTACATGATATTCTATTTAAGAAGGGTTATTGGACCAAAGAGAAGATCTATTGTTATTGTTGATTGATTTTGGAGTTTCGAGCAGCGACATAGCATGCAGCTGCGACAATTGGGGTTGGAGACGGTGTCTTCAGCTAGCGAGGGTTCGGCAGTGAGATATCTGCCCTAGTCTCTTATTGGGATAGATCATCCAGATTTATCCATTGCATCCATCATATATTATAGTATTCGGAGATCCAGCACATTTCGAAGGGTTATTAGCAGATCCACGTTTGCAGCCGAAAGTAGCAGGGAAAACACAGAAAGATTCAATGGGACCACAAAACCCAGTCTTTCCTTTGCATGTCAGCTTCCTCTTTCTCAACAGGCCTATCCTACAGTATGCAGTGATTATCAGCGATTAGTTTGCTCACCTGGAGTAGCTATCAGCCAAACAGATCAATTGGGCGCGTGAGAACTGCTAATCAATTCGCTAGGGCACTTAGAGGCAGCCAAAACTCCGCATGTGCCAGGCCATCTCTTCGGCATCAACAGACAGACAAGCTCAGAAAGTTTTAGCTCGAACGGACCTCTCCTCCTACAAAAAGGTCACCTTCAGTCAGGATGGTTTTTACGGTATTGCGGGGTGGTAACACCGAAGGAAAAGAGCATTATTAGACCACCCATCCAGATCCTTATGCATGCAGCTATCTCTGGAGTCATTATCAACCAGAATATCAGTGGTAAGTGTTAATTTCTCTCTGCAAAACCCTAACCCTAATTCAACTATATTTTAGGGCATTTTTGCTTGGCGAGTTTATATGCACATCTATTTTGCAAATTTGTATGAGATTGAGTGTGCGAGTCAGCACTATCATAGAACATTAGAGAATATCGGTATTTGGAATATTACAATATACGACATTGCAAATTCTCCCATTGATTGAAGGTAAGACTAGTCCCCATTTCTCATTGTGCTCTCATTCTTCTTGACTATTCTCTTATACATTATATTGCCACCTAAAACACACTTAATCGCGGAAATTGTCCCAACCGCTAGGTGTGTTCTCGAAGGGAAACTAGGAGTTTGGAACCCATTGTCACCTCGATTCCTAACTCCTCCATTTACAACCAACTTCCAAAGGTCAAGGGGGGTAGTCCCTATTTACCAAGCAATCAAAGGTTTTGTTTTAGGAGTTAAAACTCAGTTGGGCTTATTTGAGTTCAATGACAAGCAATCATGCAAATATGCAAAATGTCTATGACAAGCAAACCTTGCTTTAAAACTTAATCAAGTAAAATTACAAGTAAATTAATCACTAAACCAGTGCATATTCCACTTGGGCTATGCAGTCACTGACTTTAGAAAATGCACTTGATAACCAAGGAAATAGAATTACTAGATATACAAGTGAAATTAATCTATTATCATTCCAAATGTAATCAATATTCACACTCAAATTAAATAAACAATGAATTGAAACTTGCTTGTAGATAACCCAACTTGAAACGTAAAACTTGAAATAAGATGCTTTGCAAATTGTCAATTGATCAAAATGTTTTGCAAGTGGTCCTGTAAATGTTAGTTAATTGTAAGTCTCACTTTAGATTAGGGGAATTATATTTGTGACAAGAAAAAGAAAATCTAACTAATGTGTCTACCCCAAACACTTGTCTCTTTCGATTTGAGAGAAATTGTTGGGTGCTCAACAAGAGAACACAAGGTTCCGTTCTAGCTTCACAAGTCAGTTCCAAAGATTGTCGGGTGTTCAATAGGAGGACACTAAGTGCCACAAGGCTCCCCACAGCCTCTACCCCTCTAGCTCCACGGTCAACCTTTCTTTTCTCAGTTTCTATTGAGATAAAAGGTGAGTGCCTATTAATCTAGCCAACACAAATCCTTGCCCTTTCTTATCACCCAAGATCAGACTAACTGACAAGGGGAGTGAATATGGGGCAGAGATTGGGGCAAAGTTTATTTAACCTTGAATAAAAAAAAAGAATTAAAGAACTTTAAACAAGACTAGCCAGCACGATATTGCAAGGATGGCGAAGCCACTTCCCTTACAAGATGTGGGCACAATAAAGAATTTTAAGCAATAAAACAAACTAATTCTAGCCACTCAAAACCTCTTTCTGAATGCAAATGGTAGGGCACAAACCAAATTTGATGAAACAAAATAAAGAAATGCAATTATTCCTTGCCTTTCCTCTTTTGCTTACAAGGGTGGGAGAACCCAACTTCCTTGCACGCAATGGATGACAATTTTTTAAAGAAAATAAATGGTTAACATAGCCACACAACTCTCTTCCTAATGAAGAGTTGGGGCAAGCAATAGAAAAATAAATATTGGAAATTAAACTAAATAACAAATCATAGCCCCTCTTCACTTGCAATGCAAGGGGGGGAAAACCCAACCTCCTTTGCATGCAACAGATGGCTCCAAAAAGAAATGAAGAACCAAGTTTCAAGAGATTCTCTTGAACTTGTTACAATAAAGAATTTTCAGCACTTGAGAAATGGAAAATGAGTGAAAGAAAGTAGAAATTCGACCCATTTCTTGCAAAGGACTTGAGATGGCCGCTTTTGGGTGTCCTTTGTACTTAGTTTCAGCCAAATTTGGGCATCATATCCCCTTGTTCTATCAAAAACCTGGAAAAAATAGCAAACAACAATTGATATAAAATTGCCCCAAAACCACTATTGGGCACTATTAGTGTTAGGGTAAAAAATGTATAAAAATTTCTGAAATTTTTGGACAATAAACCAACAAAATATTAGAACTTGTAAATGCAATTTGAGACAAGATTTTGATGACAATCGTGAGTCCAACAATTGTTGGACACAATGGTCACACTAAGATGGGGGGGGGTGAATCAATGTGTGAGCAATTTAAACCTTTTTCACCTTCCATTAATCAGTCAGAGTTTATCAAGCATTATATTGTCAATTACATCATCAGCTAAATCATAAGCACAATAAACACATCATAAAGAGACACAAGAATATATGTAAGGTAAATTTTATTTATTTGCAATGGAAGACTTCAATCTTCGCGATTACAATCAACACCAACTGATAAGAAGAGCACCAACTCTTATGATTGGACCCAACCTGGTTTTCTTAGCTCCAACTAAGAAAGGGTTGAGGATTCCAATCCTCCAGTGCAAGAGTCAGCTTGCAAGCTTGATGCCAATCTCTGATTGTCATCAATCTGCTGCACAATCATATCCTTTTGCTCATCCACTGTCATGTCATCTTCTTCAATTGTCACATCATCAGCATGTCTTTTGCTAAAGGTATCACTGTCACACCATCATAACTCATGCTTGTCACTTTCCATGCAATAGTGTTAGGGTTGTCATACAATCTTAGACTGTCATATACATCAAGATCTAGGTTTGTCATCTCTCGGCATGGACTGTCATCTTCATGCTTGTCAACGTGCCGTGGCCAAGTCATTGGTCTATCCACAATCATGCCATTACTGAACAAAACATTGCTAGCTGCTCACACTTCACAATTTGGATGTCACCTTCATGCATAGACTGTGTATGTGCTTTACACAGTGTTATCACCTGTCAACTTCTGTGAAGTTAACCCTTGGACTGTCATATATCATAATCACTCAGGCTTAGGGCAGTCCTCTCCACCATTCAGGACTAGGGTTGTTCAAAATTCACCAATTAGGCTGTCATCACCATGTATGGACTGTGTATATCTTGTGGAAGAACCCAAAATATATCACCAACTCAGACTGTGTATGACGTTGTAGATGAAACTTCGGTGGACTGCTCATCACTCCATGACCTTGACTGTGCATTACCTCAGACTATGGAAGACTGTGAAAAATTCGGGACTGTGTAAAAAGCTTAGACTTCAACCTCTGCTGCTTCAAAAACTTGCACTATGTGATGGTAAAAACCTAGACCAAGTCCACAAATGGACTGTCATATAGCAACAAGAAAAGAACATAAGTTAAACCTAGAAATAATCCTTCTCCTTGGAAAAATTCGGGACTGAGGCTGCTTTAGTAATCTTCAACCTTCGTTGCCTCAGTGGACTGTACATACCCGAATTCAAAGCTAAACCATTGCTTCTTTGTGTGTTTAAATGAGAATGCTGGCTGGGTATTTTTACACGTTTTCCATCATTTTTTTTTGAGCCGACCTGTCATAGTAAAAGTTTTTATTATTTTTGTTTTTATTTTTATCACAAAATCCTATTAATGAGGCCGACCTCATAATTTGAAATTTATTTTGAAGTTTGTTGCAAGGTTTTAATGTGGTCATTTTATTTTCCTTCAAATGTAAAATACTTGAGAAGGGTTGCCACTTCATGCATATCCATGATCAACATGAGTTCCAATGACATGTGTAACAAGACACCAAATGTCTACAAGGTATGTCCACATGCTCCAACTCCATCCCAATGATGTCATGTTATATACTATGATCACCACCACCAAGGATACCATCATCAACACTATATATCTGTGGGATGAAGCATCGTCTTCATGCTTCCTTCATGGGTACAAAGATCAATAGTCATGGGTATGCACATGACCTCAAGACCAAGGCAAGTGTTCCATAGGTCATCATCATGATCATATTAGTCCACAATCATACAAGCAAGTGTGTCCAAGTGTCCAAGTGCCATCACACCACCATGTAAGTGGGTGGCAAGCTTTTCTCTTGTCTTAGGACCATCTCCAAGAGTTCCATGACCCCATGACCACATCATCTCCTTCAAGGGTATAAGGACCACTAATTCACCAAGTGTGGGTGCAACGACTTCTTCAAAGGCTTCTTCAACCACATAAACCATACAAGAGGACCTCCAAGGGTCAAGATCCATCATGCCACCTCCTGTGGGGTTGCCAAGCCTTCTCCTAGGGTACCATGACCCCATCAAAGCATAAATGACCACAGAATGGGTCATTAATGCTTCTTCAACCCATCAAGGGCTTCTCCATCATCCACAAGGGCTTTAACACCATAACCAAGGTCTTCATCATCATCATCAGGGTCTTCAGCATCATCTATGAGGAGTGTCTCCAAGATCCAATCTTGTGGGTTCAACGACCTTGCAAGACTCCACAAGGTGCTCCAGGCACAACCTATCTCTGTAAGGGCTCCAAGGCACTAGATGTGAGGGTATTGGGATCATTCATACCTGTGCACTGCAAGAGGGACTTGGTGGCACCAATGACTACCTGTGGGGCCACTACAAATCCCATGTTGGCATCAATGACAATTTAATCAACAATAAACAATGCAGAAATTAGACAGTTTTGGGAAGAAAATGTGTTCTTTACACTTCCAAATGCTTGAAGATGTGGTGTATCCAACCAAGGAATGCCACTCTCCAACTTAGATAACCTGCAACTTGAAAGCTTTTCTTTACATAAACAAGAAATGTGAGTCCCTAGCAATGACTTGAAAAAGCACACTATTCAACCAAGAAATGTATGAACTTTTCAATTGCAAGGAAGAAAACTCATAAAATCTACAACATAAGTGCAATAGATCTCACCAAGCAAAACAATTTTCTTACTTGGCCTCCAATGGAATATGTAAGCAGTGGAAAATATGAGAAAGCTATCCATAATGAGCAACACACTAGATCTCCCCCAAATAATTTTTCTAGTATTCACAATGGCTGGAAATTACAAATTGGTTCTAAAAAATGACAGCAAGAGAACAAGAATAGCGAGAGAGCTTGAGAAAGAAGAGGAATTGTAACCCAAATGAGGAGGAGAAGCCTCCTTCAATAGGTAAAGAGGGGCAAGAGACCCGTCTTACATGCATCACACTTGTTAATTGAAAGGAAGAGGGGCCCATGGAGGGGGCACACTTCTCTCTTGGGCACCTCCTTTTGGTAAAAAAACAAAATACAATGGGGGGGAAACCCCCCTCCTATGTTTTAAAACCTTATGCCAAGGCCAAAGGGAGGGGACCACCACGATAAGACCCTCTACTTTGGTTTATTTTTAATTTTCTCAATTTCATTAAGAGGGAGGGCGCTCTCCTTAGGGAGGCAACTTCAATCTTGTGATACACTTGCATGGTGGAGCCTTTTTGTCCTCTAATGTCACCTTAGGACCATAATTTGACTTTAGGAAACAATTTTTCCACCCTCTAAGTGACTTTAGGCACTTTTCAAAAATTTGTCATTCTTATTAATGGCCAATTTTCCTGGTTTTTTGGACTGACTTAGGAAAACATGCTCAAAATCTTAGTGTTTGTGCTAGAAATTGTTCCTAGACCACCACAAGAACAAGCTAACACAATCTCAAAAGAAATAGAATGAAATTAGTTTTTTAGGGTTTTGGTTTAAAACTTCATCAGCAAGGAGGTAAAACATAAACAAGCTAATACAGAACTAAATCATGCACATTTTAAATAAACTAGGGATCAAACACATCTCAATAAGCCATAAACATTACACATGAAATACTGATTTCACCCACAAGCTACAAGCATTTACATGAATAAAACCTTTAAACAAGAAATGAAATTGTAGACTGAGCAATCAACCAGATCAGAAATGAAACAGCATGACAGGTAAAAAGGTTAATCAGTTTGTATATAATCAATAACAGTCATCAACTTACATAAGAGTTATAAGTGCTAGTTTGAGATATCACAGCTTAAAAGCCTCTCCTTGAGTCAAAATTCGAACCCCCCAAACTATTGTTTGTCTTCCTTTTATCATCACAAAGGTAAAGTAGTTCCATAACTACCTTCTAGGTCGAAATTTGAAACAGTTACATCAATTAGTTACATGCTAACTCAAAATCTTTAAAGACAATTAACCCAAAAATAGCAAATCGGATTCGGGGAAATTTGGCGAATTTCTGAAAATTTGGGTCTCAAAGACGCCTCCATATCTCTCGATCCAGGACACCTGTGCAAAAATTGAGAGAGGTTTTTTTAATTGAGTCCATTGAAAACAAAAACCTCTCTTGGTTTTTAAAAATCCCCCTTAAATTGATCGGAATCCATGCTGGAAATTTGTGACTAAAACAGTAAATTATTAAAATTTTCAAACCCTGAAAAATAGGCCACAAAGATGAATTTGAATCTCTCAAACGATAACAATTGTTGCAAAACTGAGAGAGGTTTTTGTGAATGAGTCTGTTGTGGACAAAAACCTCATTTGGTTTTCCATAATTCGTTTACGTCACCTCGTAATCTGCTCCCAATGATAATGACAAAAACAGGAAAAACAGAGCTGCTATAGGAATCCTTTTTTGAATATTTTTTAACCAAGGCTTAAAAATGAAGGTTAGTCATAAAGTTAAAACTTGAAATAAACTTTATTATAAGTTTTTAAGACCTTAAAGTTATATATATTAACTAATAATCCCAAAGAAAAAACCTTAAAACTAATAAAATCAAATAACCAAATCATTAAAAGCATTAACTCAAACAAAAAGTACTAATTACCAAAAATCCTCAAAACCAACTTAAAATGTAAAGTCATAGTAAATCAATGTTTGAAAAATAAGACAAATAAACTAAGAACAACATCTAGTTATAACACTTAGCAAAACTCATTCAAATGACTTCAAATTTAGCCAAAGGGTGCAAGTGGTCTCATGCCATTGATTTTGAGTACCCATACCCTTATTTATGGGCATTAGATGCCAATTAACCCTCTTTATATTACAACTTTTTTATGTTGAGGGACATTTTTTAATGACCGAAAATAAAAATAGAAGCCTATGTAAAACCTAATGAAATTCCACAAGACTCTGGATAATATCTAGCATCGTAACATAGAACATTCCCAGGCCTTAATCACCCAGTAGACTCGATCATTAGAACGTCTTTCACCACTTTGGGGGAAATTTTGAGTGAAAAACTCTGATAATTAAAATCACTAAAAATGAATTTTAATTATCCAAGGGAAAAAACACTCGTTGAAAAGACTTCTCTAATGATAAAGTCCTAGGCAATAAAGTTTTACAAAAAAATGACTCATGTTAACATATAATTACAAAATCCCCCGCAGGGGTGCAGAAATTTCATGGAGAAAATACAAGAGGAGAAAGAGAAAAAACTGCCTCGCTTGAAAAACTTTGTTAAGTACATCTTGATCATCCTCATGGTACATGGTACAAGTGCATGGTACATGGTTTCCCACCTAGTTGGTTAGGTGGTCAACACATTAGACAAGGTTTCCTTCATTGGTTAAATATGGTACCACATTAGCACTATAATGATTTGAGATATTTATGAGGGGTGTTATGTTATAGTTGTTAACAAAAATTCTCATGATTCCTTCGTGGATATCAGTGGAGAAGTTATTTCATAGGGTGTTGTATGTATAACATTTAAATTAAGTAGTCTCTCATCGTTCTTAGTTAGTAACGATTGTATTATACACATAAAATATCAATGTTTTCTATCTCTATCAATGATTGCGATATTTGTAAAGGGCGTTATGCTATGGTTGTTAACAAAAATTGCTCATGAGCCCTTGGATATTGGTGGATACTAGACAAGTGATTTCATAGTCTTGCATGCATAACATTTAGATTAAACATTCTATGTTATTCCTTAGTTAGTAGTGGTTCTATTTTTTTGGATAAATAATTTCCCCCACCCACTGCACTTAAGCGAAAAATGAGGAAGTAAGCGAAAAATGAGGAAGTCGGTACCTTGCCAACACTATGCCGTGTATTTTCCCTTCCCCGAGGTTTTGGAATGAGTGTAGTATTAACCGCCAGCCGCAATAGAGGTTGGTAATGCCACAGGCCTTGGTGGCAATGGATCCTGCGACTCTCTAGGCATTACACTTTATTGGAAAGGATCAAACCAACCAAGCTATACCTTGGGGATCTATCATACGCATTAGTAGTCATTGATTATTAACTCTGAATATAATGTTTATTTAAGTATTCTCTTTTGTATATAAAACATCTATATTATCTATGTTTCAATCATGCATATAGGTCTCAATTTTGTATGATAATTGAACAGTAAATTTATGGTGCCATTTTTTAAGTTCATGCTATTGTGTTGTGTTACTATTGATAAGTTCTTACATTGAACCCCTTAATTATTTTTGCAGGAATTACAGAGCAATGAAAATGCTCATCTAAGGGGATTTTTTTTACTAGTACCTGCAATAACAATAAATGCAGCAGAAGCTATGCTTCAAGGCAAAGATAAAATTTTCAAAAGAAGTCGTGATGCAGCGAATGCAATATTTACTGATGATGGGTTTGTACTGGGCGCTGCGTACATTCTGAAGGTTAGTTGTAACGATGTCTAATTGGAACCAATTTCGATCGTTTTTTTCCTTGAAATATTTTTAAAAACAATTTGACTCTATCATGCATATTGAAACCACCCCATTTTGGTCTAGATATCCAAACGGCCATCAGATAGTAGAAATTATTTTCTCACCTCATACTCTCAATTTAGATTGAGGGATGCTTTTACAAATGATGGTTGATGAATATGCATTTAGACAATATTCATGACTACTGGTCACCACTTTATCTATAATTACAGATTAAACATTTTGTGAAATCATCAAAGTTTTCATTCCACGAGTCATGCTTAAGAAAAATGTGGGAATAATTATGTTGTTGATCATGAAGAAGAATTCAATCATGGAGTCATTGTTACGTTGAAAATTGATGACCAATGATTGTTAACAGGTAGTATCCCAATTGGCGTTCTAGTGATTCTAGTGATTTCACTACCAAATGGAGGGTGAAGGTCTTATTGTCATCTCAGATTTATTATGTTCTCCTCTGGACCTGGTCTGACTGGCCTGTTTTTCCGGTTCCGGTCCGGTTCTTGTAACAGTGCAACCTTGCCCTCGCATTCATAGATCTTGTTGATTTGCATGCAATCAGCAAAGTCCTCTATCAAATTCAAATAACTTGACAACTTCAAGAGCTATTTCTACATCGACCAATTTTGCATCTTCCAAGTCAGTCTCTTTTGCTTGTTTAGCATTTTTATATTGAGCTTGATTTTATTCCCAATTGTCAATTATACGGCAGGAGGACTTCTGATTCTAACACTATTAAACATAAATCCCTTACCATCGACATAGGTCCTTTAAGAAGTTTGGTCGAATTTGGAGAAAAAAACCCTAGGTTGTTCAAGTCTAGTTTAACTTTGTTGTCCAATTTTTTATGCAGACTTGTAGAAACCCTAGGTTAATACAAAGTTCCTTTAGATGGTTAAAAAACTGAGAAAACATAGCTTAAATATCCTTGAGATGGTCAAGCACTCCCTGTGTACAACTTTCCCATGTCTTGTTTCCTCACTTCTTTATTTTTCTTTTCCCATCAGGTTACATATATCCTCCAAGAATGCACAATGTTCATTTCCATAGATAAACTCTTTTTCTTTGAACATGTCAACTACCTTCTTCCAAGATTTGTGCAGGTTAGATAGCCATTGGTTGCCACTTGCAGATGAATGCTCTATCAAACTGACATGTTGGGTTGTATCATCTTGGCAAGTTGTCAAGGGTGATTGATGATGGAATGTACCACTTTAGGTTGAGAGTTCTTCATGCCGTTTTCAAGCATCAATCTCGTTTATAAATATCATTTGGTGATGTTAAGCTTCTCCACTGTTATTTTGATGCTATCAACTTGCTTCAGCTTTCAGCTTTGTTGTTGAGGGATTTAATGTCAATCATCATTGCTTTGATCAATAGACTTTACTCAATTTATTCACATGAGGACTTGGATTACCTAAGGCATTCTTTTGTTGTTGATAAATTAAATTGTCTTCTTTGCTGATTTCTCTAATTGAGGACTTACATTTCTAGGAGAGACTTCTTTGGATCAATCTACCATCCTCTTAAAATAATGAAATGAAAGCATATCTATAACATTCTATTTAAAACTCCACCATGTAGTTATAGGTTAGGATAGGCGTCAACATGAGCTCTCACTGTTAGATTTTTGTGTTACTCAAAGTATTTACACCATGTTTCCGGGTGCTTCATGAGATTTGGGGTACATGGTGTATGTTCAGACTCTAGATGGTACAAAATTGATTGTGGCATGAGAGATGGTCCATGATGGATATGCACACTTGAGATACCTTGCTTAGTGTATGCTTTACTTCAGTTGATTACAGGCTTGATGTGCTTCCCTTAGGCATTGGAGATCTCTTGACATTATAATATATAAAGATATATGTTATATAAAAAATTCTCTCAAGATGCTTTGGTCCCTTGTTTTTTGGGAAATCTTGCTCCCAATGCATCTTTCCCCCGCTTTGGCAATGGTGGTCTAACTATTGTGTACTTGCATATATGATTTTCAGCTTATGTTATCTTCTTGATTGACTAGATTTCAACCTTTGTTTTTCATGCTTATATGACATAACATGTAGCTGAAATAGTTAAGTGATTAAACAAATTTGTTGTTGTTGTCACATGCTATAATAAGACATTTCAGGTATGATATATGCCTTGAAAGGTGTGCTCCAAGGGTTTTAGCATTGTGGTATTCAAGTACACTCATATGGTATTTATTCTCTTGGATTTCCAGGTGAAATTGGGTTGGAAGGAAGTGAATTATCACTGTTGTAAATCAATGTTTTATATCATCCCTAAGGACTAGACCTAGGAGCAAGAGAGTGGACCTAGGACTAGTCTGTTAAGTATGTTCTTCTCTTGCATCACAAGATGACCTAGAGAATTAGAAAGGTGTGATGGAATTGAGGTCACTGTCATATTTGAAGCTATCACTGTAATTAAGTCTATCGTACGATTTCTTCTTTCCCATCGTATAGCCGCCAACTAGTCGTACGATCTTCCCATCGTATGAATTGACTGTGCTGTATAGTCACTATAGTCACTGCCTTCCGCTATTGTACAAATTATCAGCACCCATTGTACATTTTCAGCTGATTGTATGATTTGTATGTCCATCCTACAGTCATGACTCATACCTACAACCACCATTTTGATTAAATCATACCACCACCAAATTTGATTGAACAATAATTTATTATTTAACGATTGCAACCCACCGCACAGTAATGTGTTCATGATCTTCAATTTTCCATCCATACAATATGATGCAAACTTCATTTTCTGTATAGTTTCTTGCAGATTAATTCGTACAACGAAACTGAATGTTGTACAATCAGTTCTACGGCTTGTACGTTGGATGTGGTTTAGATTGCTTTGCAGATGATATCAACGCAAATTGAGTGCCAAACTGGAGCCCTAAGTGTATATTTGCAGATTGATTTTGGGAGTATAGCAGAGCAACATCAGCGCGGCACTCACAAAACAGTTTAGACATAACTTCAAGCTCAAAAACACGGGTAATATTGTGAAATTTTCTAGCTAGTTTCATCTATTTTTTTCAGGAGACAAAATCTGGTTTAAAGTTTCAGAGGGGGGAGAATTCAAGTTTGTTTTGTGTCTATTCATCTTCCCAAAGATAACTTGGTCTTTTCTACAGACTTATACAAAGGAATATGAAGGGAAATATGTATTTTGTGAACTGTACACTGTCAAAAAAAGAACCTATTAGTTATGGCCCATGGGTTGGATTTTGAGAGTACAAGAGTTGATAATTGGATAAATGGAAAAGAAAAGAACTATCATAATGCTAAAGAGGGCTTTATTTAGATATCTATGATGATGGGTCACACAAATCGTGTGCTTGCATTTATTAAAGGAGATGCAGACATTGCTAAAGATCCATCACGTATTGACATTGATGATCATCTTGCTAAAGATGACTAAAGTTATGCATATTAAGAAGCTCGCACTTTGAAAACATGAAGGGATCAAATGTAGATACAACTCAATAAGGATGGTTTCCTAGATAGTTCATGAGTTTATGTATTTCGAGAATTATCCATCGTGAGGTTATGAGACATGCATTGTCTAGTATTTAATTCAAGAGTTCGGGGAGGTAGAATTCGAGAACTTGGGAATTGAACTTGGGAGCTACACCTTTGCGAAAGTTACGAGGCAACTTGATGGAGCATTACCTGAGCCAGGAATTGTTATCAAAGAAGAAGCTTCGAAAGAATACATAGCTCTGTTTGATTTTGATGTTTTAGTTTTCAGTTCATGTGTTTTTGTCTTTAGTTAGTATGTTTTTCTTTCAATAATGTAAGCCTTAAGAGGAGGTGTTAGAATATAAGGCAAAAGACTCTGTTACCGAATAGGCTGCACCAAGTTGGACTTTCAGTGAGCCGCCAGTGATGAACAAGATACTTGTTCATATTCAGAGTTTAGAAGTCCTTTCAGGCCTCCATGACCGTTTTATTTTTTGTAACACATGTTCATACCCCCTTGGGGTAATTGTAAAAAATGTCCTAGCATTAATTTTTTTATAAAAGGCTCGGCTTCCCAGACTTAAGCATTAAGCCGACTAGCCTAGAGTGTTTTTTCCCTTGGTTATTATTGGTTGTTGAACAAACGACAAATAATTTCTGAGTTTTTCACTCACACCTCCAAAGCTGGGGTAGTCATCTTGGTGTGGCGGCCTAGGGGGGTTATTAGAGCCTTCGTGTCGGTGTTTTTCACCATGCAAGGCATTCGAATTGAGTCGTATGGACATGTACTAGGTCCCCTTAGAGTTTCGTCAATTTCCGCAAAAAAAAATTTCTTTCGTTTTTAAACCATTTTTTAATGGTTTAATTAAAAAACTTCAGATTGTAATAAAAGTCAGATACGGAATCCGTTTCTGACATGGGGACACTCGTTTTCACACCCGGAGCATCCACTTTACCCTTAGGACCACTTTCTACTTCAGTCGGACAGTTGGAGCACCCTGTGAGGCATTATTTGGGCTAAAAGTGCATAAAAATAGCATTTTAATGCTAAATTATGATAAATTGGCACTTAGTCAAAATATTTAAAAAGTCAACATTTTGATTTTTAAATGACTTAATGGCAATGGAGCATGGTGGACCCCTTGGAGGTGACATCATCACATGAGGAAGGCGTCATTTTGTTTTAAGTTTCAAGGCTAGCGAGTCCTCTCTAAATAGTGAAGGCGCCCACCATGGTATGATGTCACAAAGATGGCGATTGGAGGATGGGCACTTTGGGTTTTTAAATAATATTAATAAATGGCCCCATCACCATAACACGTCATGTTATATGATGTATACCATGGGTCGTTTATCCTAAGTCTTGGCTCACAGATTACACCATCCGTACGATTCGCGGCTATGGGTGATATGGCACTCATGTTCCTTTTGATTGGCGGCTTCATGCTTTAGCAACAACATCACTTAGCACTGGTTTTAATAAGGAAGTGTTTTACGTGGTGGTTTACAACGTGGCATCTCATCACCCATGCGCATGTGTTGTGAAAGGTGGAGCTCACGCATTGTTTTACGGCAGCCAAAGGTGGATCCTCTTTACACATGGCTACGATGAACTTAAGTTATTCATCCAGTAGCAATTCCACGTAACTCTTTGGAGGATCAAGCGAGTATTGGGTTGGTGAGACTATCTCACGCATGGAGGAGCCGTACACTCACGCGAGGGTAGTGAGTGATATCATCTTCAGTCGTGTTCATTGGTTGGTATGTGTTGGAGGTTTATGATTCGTTGAGGGAGTTTGGTGAGAGAGGTGTCAATCACCTCCTTTGTTCAAGCTCAGCTAAACTCTGACTTCATCTTCGGTATTGATGAGGCCCCCTTGGGTCTCTCTTTTCCTATATAAGCTGGTCTCTTCTCCTTTGTTCAACATCAAAAGGTGGAACCTCTGCTTGTAATATTGTAATAGTTTTCTTGAGTATTGTGAATAAAAGGATTTGGAGGCAATTTCTGTGTGGGATCTATGGATGTTTGGATAGAGTTTACTCTACATAGTGAGGTAACCTGTATTTGTTTTCATGCTTGCATATGTTTGGGATTAACTTGCTTTCAGAAGGAAATGGTATTTTTGTAAAGATAAAAGGTAATTCTT
>LPNX010570284.1:296563-373697 GCA_001517045.1 Pseudotsuga menziesii
AAGCTTTTTATGTCCTTTATTTCTTGCTCTACTCTGGGTTCTTTGACTTTTGATCCACAAATTTCTTAAAATTTTCTTTCGGTTTCAAATGTTTCCATATTAGATCTAGCATCTAAAGTCATATCAAAGGTAGATCTGATGTCTAAAAGTTTCTATTTCTAGTCTGCTTCAAAGGAACATTTAAAATTCTAGATCTAGTTGCTTTTCCCTTTTTTCGCAAGTTTAAAAATTTTGAAAATTAAAAAAGCTTGTTGAAAGAGTTTCTGTCCATTTTAAAGTTTGATCTAGCATTTTTGTGCTTGAGATTTGCTTGCCATTCTTCTCAAGAGGCAAGCAAAGATCCTAAGAAGGCAAGCTTTCTAGCTTGCCTCACTTAGTTGTTTCCTTGTTTTTTGTAATCAGTTGTTACTTAGATATTTTTTGTAATTTTTTGCATGTTGTCCAAAGACACTTCCAAAGTGTTTTTGGGCATCTTTCACTGACATATGGTAGCTGGTTTTTAGCAGGCCCATCAAAAAAGAGAAGGAAACTCTGCCCGAAAATAAATTTTTCGAACAGCCGGAGCTCCCAGGAGGCTTTCCCCTTAGCTGGGCCTATTTCTTTTGCATGCTGTAAGCCTTTGGATCCCAGATAACAATGACCAAAGAGAATTCTCTGCTGAAGCATTGTAACCGATTGATAAAAACAAGTTTGAGTAGGCTCGGTAGAGCCCGGTCCCCATCCCCCTTGGGGGATTTGTGTCGGTGTCCTTTTTCTGTTTTCTTATATGTTGGTAGCGTAGTTGTCTTTCTTTATCATTTCATGCTTTGTTTGAGTTTTTGCAAAAGTAACCTGAATACTTACCCACTGCGCTATACCGAAGTACCATAAGGGAAAAGATTTGATCAGTGTAGTAATTAGAAAAACAAGAAAAATTTTGTTATGCACTGCTAAGTTAAAATAAACCCCCTCGCTTTCCCGGGTACAGGTTCGTGGATAAGGGCTTGCCCAAGTACTGAATCTGGAAAGAGAGTCATGGATTTTATCTTTTTTCTAAATCAGAAAACTTGTTCTAAAACTTTAAAATAAACCAAGACTCCTTCCCCGTATGCTCTACACCACTGCAGCTTGTCTGATCAGTTGGCTGTATCAGAAAGGGATACGAGTTACTAGATCTAATAGGAAAATCCACACAAGTAATTTTCTCGAGAACTCGGGAGTTTGCAAAGGGTAATCACTACAGAGTCAGGGGGCTACTCTAAGCAGGTCTATCCTCGCCATGTTGGACACTTGGTATTACCGCTTTAGCACTCAGTTCGAAGGGACTTGACTTGTTGGGCCAAACCCACAATTTAGCCATTCCTTAATCAATTCATTTAATAATTTAAAATTTACCAACCGAGACACTGCAATACTTTCACTGAGACTACACTAGTAACCCACATTTGCAGGCACTCTGTTCATTTCGGCACTAGTCTATTCTGTTCCTTTTTGCATAAGTTAATCTCGCAATGTGTCATTGAATTTTGTGTATCTAATTTGAGTTAAGGTGTTGCTAAGGTTAAATTTTGTTGGCGGTAATTGGTAATTTCTTAATTTCATCCATTCCATATTAAAACTCCTAGAATTAATTATTTCTCTCGTAGAGTAAAAACCTTAGATTTTACTTTTCATTAGGGTCTACCCCCCTTGGCTTTGCTAGGAGTTGGCCTAGACAGAGGAGCTGAGTATCAGGTGCTAGCACTTGGCTCGAGCTTGCCCCCAAGGTCGCACCTAGTGGCTTGAAGATTTATGCCACGTTACTTGAGGTGCGAATTAGGCGGCAACATTTTGGCGCCGTTGCCGGGGATAAATCTTTCTATTCCCGTAATACGATTTTTTGAGTTTTCATTCTTGTTTTCGCTTTGTTTGATGAATGTTGTAGTTTAATCAACTTACTCAAGTCATCTGGCGACTCCACTACCTTTAATTTTACCAAGGCGTTCTACAAGAAGAAACTCTGAAGGCTTGCTTCAGTTTATTCCTGAGCCTGAAAAGGCTTACCATAGGAGGAAAAGCAAGCTAGCTTCTCATAAGATCCTTGACGATCTTTCATCTGAGTCAATCTTAGATATTCACCTTTTATTTGTTGATACTTCTCAATCAAATAATTCACATAGTACCATGGGTACTTTATTTAAACCTCTAGATTATTCTGTCGTAATTGGGCAGCCTCATAACATCCCATATAAAGCCATTGAGAAGGTTCCATCTTTTTATGGAAATTATGCTATAACTGCTAAGTCTCATTTGTTGGCTTTTTCGCGGTGCTACAATAAATGGTGTCACAACATCAACCATGAAGATGTAAAGATGAGGTTGTTTGCCTTATCTCTTGAGGTTGATGCCTTTGAATGGTTCACCTCCCTGGATGACGATGGTATCAAGACCTTCCAGGAATTTGAAGCTGCTTTCAATAAAAGATGGGGTGATAAAAAAGAGAAAAGGCACCTTTTGGCTGCCTTAACAAACACTAAAAAGAAGGAAAATGAAACCATAGAAGAGTTCAATAAAAAGTTCAGAGATATGGTGGGCAGATGCCCGGCTGATATTAAACCATCAGATACTTCAATTCTCATATATTACACAGAAGCATTCGAGGGAGAAATGAGGTACCAACTTAGAGACAAAGAACCTGACAACCTGAAGAAAGCCATGGAAATAGCTGAGAAGATTGACAGAAACATGCAATTTGCAGGAAAGTCTAACATCCCAGGATTTGTTAGAGGCACCACTTCATCTTCCAAAACTCAGGATACCAGAGGAAAAACAGTAGAGCCTAAAGGAAAAGATGAAGGCAAGGAATCAATGAAAGAAGTAGCTGACATGATGAAACAAATGATGATAAATTGTACTTCCCAGATGAATGCTATGCAAAATAGGATAAACAACATGGAAAAGGCACAGGTTTCTCAAAATCATAAAAATTTCCATCCTAGATAAAACCAGGAGTGGAAAAAGAAGTATCCTCCTTATGAGCAGAGACCTCCAAATAAACTTGAAACAAACAACATGGTGAGTGATGAGGTTCCTCCCTATTATCGGCCTTGTGATGAACTTCATGAAGAATCTACTTGTCCAAAATTTTGCTACATTATGAAACAAGAACAAATTGAAATGAATAACTTTGTAGGACATTCTAGAGGTCATGACTATATAAACAATGTAGGGCAAGTTCATCATATTTCAAAAGAAAAATGGAAGCAAGCCAAGGACTACAGTTAGGAAAAGAATAATGCTACTAAGATTTTTGGCGAAAAGCCTTCACCTGAACAGATTATGGAAAGGTACAAAGGGGTGGTTTATCAGAAGACGAAAAACATGATCCCAACCAAGTCAAGTCAGCATATACCAAAGGTAAAAACTCCTCCCCCCCTAGATCTAAACATTGATTTGGGTAATTGGTTGTCAATTGCTAAGATTTCTGTCCCTGTAATTGAGATCCTCAAAATTCCAAGTCAAAGAGATATTTTTATGAAAACCTTAGCAGAACCTAAGGAAAATATAGTTGAAAAATCTAAGGAAACAACTATTGAGAAGCCTAAAGAGAAACTGGTCAACTCAAACGAAAATGAGAAGGATAAACCTAAAGAAATTTTTTCCAAGAAGCTGAGTAACTTCAATGAAGATGTCCCCATTATCTTGCATAGTAGGGATCCTAATAAAGAAGATCATCCTGCCTTCTACATTTGTTTGATTGCAAAGAACAAATTGTTGCACAATTGCATGCTTGATTCAGGTGTGTCATCAAACATCATGACTAGAAAAGTCATGGAAAAAATGGGCTTAACTATCTCAAGGCCTTACCAGAATGTATGCGCCATGGATTCAAGAGAAATCGATGTCGTGGGTATAATTCTAAATTTTCTAGTCAAACTAGCAGCATACCCTGACATAGGTGTAACCATGGACATAGTAGTCATAGATGTTCCTGACAGATGGGGAATGTTGTTGTCGAGAAAATGGGCTGCGTCTTTGGGAGGATCTAGTCAAATGGATTGGACTTACGCCATGATTCTTGCTTCTGAAGATGCACATGTCAAGTTATATATAGAAAATGAAAGAAAGTATCATGTAGAAGATCCTGATGAGCCAGATAATGAGTATATTTGTGAGACAGATAACCTGGGAAGCCATGCTAACTATGCCAATTATCTTATACCCATTAGAGAAAAGGCTAATGATGAGGAGTATGATGAGCTATGGAGAATGAGTTTTGATGGAGCCTTTTCCAAAACTGGAAAAGGAGCCGGTATAGTCTTAACTTCACCTTCAAACAAGAAATTCAATTTTGCTTACAAACTTGAAATTGATGCTTCCAATAATGTGGCGGAGTATGAAGCACTAGTCTTAGGACTTGAGATTGCTAAAGATATGGGTATCAGAGTGTTAAGTATCAAAGGTGATTCAGATCTAATTATTTCTCAAGTTAAGAAAACTTTTGCATGTAAAAGTGAAAGGCTTAGAAAGTATCGAAATACAGTGTGGGCCATCATGGGGTATTTCAGTGCATTAGACCTTATAGCGGTTCCCCGCGCAGAAAATAGTGAGGCAGATAGACTTGCAGTTGCAGCTTCGACATTAGAGTTCATAGAGGAATTGGTAAAAGGAGATGGAAAATTTGAAATAAATTTCAGGCCTTCAATCCCCGATAACCTTGATCATTTGCAAGTTTTTCAAGATGACGATTAGATCATAAGGTTTATTAACAATATGCATGAATTTGCCGACTATTAGATCAACTATCAGGATGAGCAAAGTTCTCATGTTGAACAAGAGGATCAACCAAGAAACCCTATTCTCATGAATGTTATTGAATGGGAGCACACTTTTGATAGACAGGACAGATATAAAAAGAAAGAAGCAATAAAGTTGGATGATTACATAGAAATAAACATTGGTACTGATGAAAAACCAAGAAATATAAAAATTGGAAAAGGTACTTCTAAGAAAGAAAGAACAGATTTAATAGAGTTAGTAAAGGAGTACAGAGATGTGTTTGCTTTTACATATGATGAGTTAAAAGCCTATCGGGATGACGTATTCCAACATACTATCCCTTTAAGGTCAGAAGCTAAACCTTTTCGGCAAAAACTTAGAAGAATAAATCCCAAGTTGGCCTCCATGGTCCAGAAAGAACTACAAAAAATGTTGGCAGCTGGCATCATTGCACCTACCAGACATTCATCGTGGTGCTCAAACTTGGTTGTGGTAAGAAAAAAGAATGGGCAGTTGAGGATATGCATCAATTTTCTAAACTTGAATATTTCATGCATAAAGGACAATTACCCTCTACCCGATATGGAAACATTACTGCAAAGAGTAACTGGATCTGGTATAATGTCCATGCTAGATGGTTTCTCAGGATATAACCAGGTGCTAGTAAAATAGGAGGATTGACACAAAACCACCTTCACCTCACCTTGGGGAACATTTGAGTATTTAAGGATGCCTTTTGGTCTTTTGAATGCAGGTGCAACATTCCAAAGAGCCATGGATTATGCTTTCAATGAGTTAATTGGGAAAATAATAGAAATCTACCAAGATGACCTTACTGTTTTTTCAAAAGAAAGATCTGACCATGTATCTCATCTCAGAAAAGTGTTTGAGAGATGCAGGAAGTTTGGCATATCATTGAACCTAGCTAAGTCAACACTTGGAGTTGATAAGGGTAAGTTGCTTGGACACATCATTTCCAAAGATGGGGTCAAAATTGACCCAGAGAGAGTAGAAGCTATAAAGAAAGTTTCCTTACCCCATAACAAGAAAGCCCTACAGTCCTTCAATGGTCAGATCAACTTTATAAGGAGATTCATACCAAACTTAGCAGAATTGATGAAACCTATGCAGAAGCTACTAAAGAAAGATGCTAAGTTTGAATGGGATAAAGAAGGTAAAGAAGCTTTTGCATCCATAAAAGACTGCATCTCTAGGTCTCCTGTTTTGATAAGTCTTGATTACTCCAAAGACTTCCAGATTTTCTCATTTGCATCAGAAGACACGATTGCCGAAATTTTGTTGCAGAAGAACAAAGAGGGTCAAGAACAACCCATTGCATTCATGAGTAGATCCTTGCAGAATTCTGAACTTAAGTACACTACCATGGAAAAACAAGCCTATGCCCTTGTCAAATCTTTGAAACACTTCAGAACTTATATAGGTTACTCCAAAGTGGTTGGCTATGTCCCTCATTCAGCAGTGAAGGATATCTTGTCTCAGCAAGATTGCCTTGGTATAAGGGGAAAGTGGGTATCAAAGATCTAGGAATATGACTTGGAGATCAAACCCACTAAATTAATCAAGGGGCAGGGACTTGCCAAGATGATGACAGAGGGAAATGAACAAGCCTTAGGTATGGTCTGTTAGAACAGTTCACCACATTATCCATTTCAACTGGAATTCAACATCTTCAACAACAACAGTGGTATGCAGACATTATATTCTACATCCTCAACTTAACATGTCCCAATCATCTAATGGGCCACAAGAGAAGATCACTAAGATTGCAAGCCACTAAGTATTGCCTCACCGAAGAGGGATTGGGTTGGAAAAACCCGGATGGTCTCATACTTAGGTGTGTGGATGAGAAAGAATCTCGAAGACTCCTGGAGGAGTTTCATTCAGGATTTTGTGGTGGCCACTTTGCAGCCAAAACCACAGCTCACAAGATCCTTAGAGCTAGATACTATTGGCCCACTTTATTTACTGATGTGCACAAGTCTGTTAGGAATTGCCAGAAATGTCAACTGTTCACATGAAAACAGAAGCTTGCTGCATTACCCCTAAAGCTGGTAGTAATCCAGGCCCCTTTTCAGCAATGGGGTCTTGATTTCATTGGGAAATTTAAAGACAATTCAAGTAATGGTTATACTTGGATTTTAGCAGCGACAGATTATTTTACCAAGTGGGTAGAGGCCATACCTACTAAAGCAACAACTGAAAAAGTGGTTATGGACTTCCTGGAAGACAAAATCATCACTGGATTTGGTGTTCTTGCTAAGATAATCACAGATAATGCCAAAGCTTTCAGTTCAGTAGCAATGTCTTCATTTTGCTTTAAATATGGCATCATCCTATCCCATTCCTCAAATTACTATCCCCAGGGAAATGGTCTGGCTGAGTCAAGCAATAAAAACTTGATGACCATCGTAAAAAAGATTGTTGGTGACAACAAGAAGGCATGGGATAGTAAAATCAAGTTTGAACTTTGGGCGGATAGAATTACTAAGAAAAGTGCAACAGGAAAATCTCCTTTCGAGTTGGTTTATGGCGTGAATGTGACTTTGCCTATTCATCTTCAGTTACCAGTGTATCAGACTTTGCAAGATTCAGGTTCAGATCAGGATGACTTTCAGAGTAGAATAAATGAGCTGATAGAGTTGGATGAGGTCAGAAGAAGGGCAGTTAATCAGAGTATTAAAAATCAGGATAAGGTTAGGAGAAATTTTGACAAATCATCCAAACCAAGGGTTTTCCAGAAAGGAGACACGGTGCTACTTTGGGACAAACGGAGAGAAAAGTCGGGAAAGCACGAAAAATTTGACAGTTTGTGGATGGGCCCTTACATTATTCATGATGTGGCAGGTGATAACTCTTTTTATCTCAGTGACATGGATGGGGAAAAGCAGAGTCTGCTTGTCAACGGACAGATTCTGAAATTGTTTTTCAGTGAAAATATCTGATGCCCATGGGGGCATCTTTGTATCATCACTCTCTAAACCTCTCTTCGCATTTTATTTATTAGCTTAGTTCATTTTTTGTATATTACTTTGTACATTATTTTCTATATATTAGTTGTTAAAAATAAAAATAAAAATAAAATAAAATATCATTTTTGTATCATATACTGTCGCTTATTTTGTTTCATTTGGTTATCTATATACATGTGACTGACTTATCCTAGTTTTTATGCAGTAACTGGAGATTCTAGGTTTCTCGTATGATCGATTTCCACGAAGTTTAGATCAATCACACGTCCCACAGTTGGAGCCAGATGTTACCGACTAGGCTGCACCTAGTTGGACTTTCAGTGAGCCGCCAATGATGAACAAGACACTTGTTCATATTCAGAGTTCAGAAGTCCTTTTAGGCCTCCATGACTGTTTTATTTTTTGTAACACATGTTCATACCCCCTTGGGGAAATTGTAAAAAATGTTCTAGCTTTTAATTTTTTATAAAAGGCTCGGCTTCCCAGACTTAAGCATCAAACCAACTAGCCCAGATTGTTTTTTCCCTTGGTTATTATTGGTTGTTGAACAAACGACTAATAATTTTTGAGTTTTTCACTCACACCTCCAAAGCCGAGGTAGTCATCTTGGTGTTGCGGCCTAGGGAGGTTATTAGAGCCTTCGTGTCGGTGTTTTTCACCATGCTAGGCATTCGAATTGAGTCGTATGGACATGTACTAGGTCCCCTTAGAGTTTCGTCAATTTCTGCAAATTTTTTTTTCTTTCTTATTTTTCCGTTTTTTAAGCCATTTTTTAATGGTTTAATTAAAAAACTTCAGATTGTAATAAAAGTCAGATATGGAGTCCATTTCTGATGTGGGGACACTCGTTTTCACACCTAGAGCATCCACTTTACTCTTGGGACCACTTTCTACTTCAGTCGGGCAGCCGAAGCACCTCGTGAGGCATTATATGGGCTAAAAGTGCATAAAAATAGCATTTTAATGCTAAATTATGATAAATTGGCACTTAGTGAAAATATTTAAAAAGTCAACATTTTGATTTTTAAATGACTTAATGGCAATGGAGCATGGTGGACCCCTTGGAGGTGACATCATCACATGAGGAAGGCGTCATTTTGTTTTAAGTTTCAAGGCTAGCGAGTCCTCTCTAAATAGTGAAGGCGCCCACCATGGTATGATGTCACAAAGATGGCGATTGGAGGATGGGCACTTTGGGTTTTTAAATAATATTAATAAATGGCCCCATCACCATAACACATCATGTTATATGATGTATCCCATGTGTCGTTTATCTTAAGTCTTGGCTCATGGATTACACCATCCGTATGATTCGTGGCTATGGGTGATATGGCACTTGTGTTCCTTTTGATTGGCGGCTTCATGCTTTAGCAACAACATCACTTAGCATTGGTTTTAATAAGGAAGTGTTTTACGTGGTGGTTTACAACGTGGCATCTCATCACCCATGCGCATGTGTTGTGAAAGGTGGAGCTCACGCATTGTTTTACGGCAGCCAAAGGTGGACCCTCTTTACACATGGCTACGCTGAACTTAAGTTATTCATCCAGTAGCAATTCCACGTAACTCTTTGGAGGATCAAGCAAATATTGGGTTGGTGAGACTATCTCATGCGTGGAGGTTCTGCACACTCACGCGAGGGTAGTGAGTGATATCATCTTCAGTCATGTTCATTGGTTGGTATGTGTTGCAGGTTTATGATTCGTTGAGGGAGTTTGGTGAGAGAGGTGTCAATCGCCTCCTCTATTCAAGCTCAGCTAAACTCTGACTTCATCTTCGGTATTGATGAGGCCCCCCTAGGTCTCTCTTTTCCTATATAAGCTGGTCTCTTCTCCTTTGTTCAACATCAAAAGGTGGAACCTCTGCTTGTAATATTGTAATAGTTTTCTTGAGTATTGTGAATAAAAGGCTTTGGAGGCAATTTCTGTGTGGGATCTATGGATGTTTGGATAGAGTTTACTCTACATTAGTGAGGTAACCTGTATTTGTTTTCATGCTTACATATGTTTGGGATTAACTTTCTTTCAGAAGGAAATGGTATTTTTGTAAAGATAAAAGGTAATTCTTGTTAGGTTACTCTTTTATTGCAAGTTGAGGAAGACTATTTGATATATGTATGATTCATGCTTGGATCTACATTGTTGTTGTAGTCTCTTTCAGTTTACACAGGTATTTTTTAATCCCCATTGCCAGTGTTGATAATATTTTGCAGGAAGTTAAAGCTGGAGTATTGATGAGCGAATGTGCTCTACCTTTCCTTCAGTGAAATTGGAAAATAAGCTTTGTCCCTCTGATCTCACCAAGGAAGCTTTTTTTGCCCTTTATTTCTTGCTCTACTCTAGGTTCTTTGACTTTTGATCCACAAATTTTTTAAAATTTTCTTTCGGTTTCAAACGTTTCCATATTAGATCTAGCATCTAAAGTCATATCAAAGGTAGATCTGATGTCTAAAAGTTTCTATTTCTAGTCTGCTTCAAAGGTACATTTAAAATTCTAGATCTAGTTGCTTTTCCCTTTTTTCGCAAGTTTAAAATTTTGAAAATTAAAAAAGCTTGTTGAAAGAGTTTCTGTGCATTTTAAAGTTTGATCCATTATTTTTGTGCTTGAGATTTGCTTGCCATTCTTCTCAAGAGGCAAGCAAAGATCCTAAGAAGGCAAGCTTTCTAGCTTGCCTCACTTAGTTGTTTCCTTGTTTTTTGTAATCAGTTGTTACTTAGATTTTTTTGTAATTTTTTGCATGTTGTCCAAAGACACTTAGTTGTTTCCTTGTTTTTTGTAATCCGTTGTTACTTATATTTTTTTGTAATTTTTTGCATGTTGTCCAAAGACACTTCCAAAGTGTTTTTGGGCATCTTTCACTGACATATGCTTGCTGGTTTTTAGTAGACCCATCAAAAAAGAGAAGGAAACTCTCCCGAAAATAACTTTTTCGAACAGCCGGAGCTCCCAGGAGGCTTTCCCCTTAGCTGGGCCTATTTCCTTTGCATGTTGTAAGCCTTTGGATCCCAGATAACAAGGACCAAAGAGCATTCTCTGCTGAAGCATTGTAACCGATTAATAAAAACAAGTTTCAGTAGGCTTAGTAGAGCTCGGTCCCCATCCCCCTTGGGGGATTTGTGTCGGTGTCCTTTTTCTGTTTTCTTATATGCTGGTAGTGTAGTTGTCTTTCTTTATCATTTCATGCTTTGTTTGAGTTTTTGCAAAAGTAACCTGAATACTTACCCACTGCGCTGTACCGAAGTACCATAAGGGAAAAGATTTGAGCAGTGTAGTAATTAAAAAAACAAAAACAATTTTGTTATGCACTGCTAAGTTAAAATAAACCCCCTTGCTTTCCCGAGTACAGGTTCGTGGATAAGGGCTTGCCCGAGTACTGAATTTGGAAAGAGACTCCTGGGTTTTATCTTTTTTCTAAATCAGAAAACTTGTTCTAAAACTTTAAAATAAACCAAGACTCCTTCCCCGTATGCTCTACATCGCTGCAGCTTGTCTGATCAGTTGGATGTATCAGAAAGGGATACGAGTTACTAGATCTAATAGGAAAATCCACACAAGTAATTTTCTCGAGAACTCGGGAGGTTGCAAAGGATAATCACTACAGAGTCAGGGGGCTACTCTAAGTAGGTCTATCCTCGCCCTGTTGGACACTTGGTATTACCACTTTAGCACTCAGTTTGAAGGGACTTGACTTGTTGGGCCAAACCCACAATTTAGCCATTCCTTAATCAATTCATTTAATAATTTAAAATTTACCAACTGAGACACTGCAATACTTTCACTAAGACTACACTAGCAACCCACATTTGCAAGCACTCTTTTCATTTCGACACTGGTCTATTCTGTTCCTTTTTGGATAAGTTAATCTCGCAATGTGTCATTGAATTTTGTGTATCTAATTTGAGTTAAGGTGTTGCTAAGGTTAAATTTTGTTGGCGGTAATTGGTAATTTCTTAATTTCATCCATTCCATATTAAAACTCCTAGAATTAATTATTTCTCTCGTAGAGTAAAAACCTTAGATTTTACTTTTCATTAGGGTCCACCCCCCTTGGCTTCGCTAAGAGTTGGCCTAGAGGGAGGAGCTGAGTATCAGGTGACAACACTTGGCTCGAGCTTACCCCCAAGGTCGCACCCAATGGCTTGAATATTTCTGCCACGTTACCCGAGGGGCGAATTAGGCGGCAACAGACTCAATGGATCCTAGACAATTAAAAGGGGTGTATGAAATTCCTTGTTCTTACGAGAAGGTCTATATTTGGGGAAACTTGTCGCTTGTTGCAAATTTGTCTTAAAGCACATGCCGCCAACATAGTTCATGATCGTATAGCGAAGTCATCTCTTGTTGAACACTCATGCAACACCACTCATCAAATTCGCATGGATAATGCTTCGTTAATTGCCACAAATGAACACTGCAATAAGAGAAGAATGAGAGATCCTCTGGAGATAAAAAGAGGGATAACTCACTAAACAAAGATGAGGGGTTGAAGCTAAGTGACGCATGGAGACTTGTGATAAACCAGATCAAAAGATTTGTTTGCTAAGGTTGATCCATGGGCTGAAATATGGGTGCTAGCGCAATGAGCTGACCTCACTCTCATAAACAATTTCAGGTTGTTTTCATATTTATATATCTATGGATTGTTGTTAACCATCATCCCATTCCTTGGATTGAGTGGTTGCCCTAAAGATGGACTCACTTTGAAGCAATCTGAAACATTGGTTTCAAAATTGTCACACGGATTTCCTAATGGAATTAATCGATAACCTATGACAATGGACTCTCTTATCTCTATAAGGCTAATTGTGTAATAAAGTCACTTTATGACTTGATGTTAGCCTTATGTTCACTATTTTGTGTAAACCAGTCTATTCCACATTCATAAGTGGAAATGATTCAATAAGTGAACATTGATATATAAGATGGTAAACTCCATTGTAATAGACGCACCTTTTATTCATAATATCATATTGTGCTATTGTGTTTATCTGTCTTGTTTTATGTGAGTAACCCTAAGGTTTCTAGTTTTTGTAATACTACCTTTTGTTAGGAACTAGATGGACAAGGAAGAAGTGTGTTTGTTGTGAACAATAGGATCGTGCCAATTCAAGACATGACACTTTCATAGGGATTCCATCGACAGAGATCAAGGGTCTCCTTGATATCTCATGGATATGGAAACTAAGGTGGAATTGTTGTATACCTTCATGGATATGGAAATTAAGGGGCTGCACTAAGCGATGACTATCTAAACTTGGAAGCCTATCGTGTGTATAACGCCAATCACTGTTGGTTTGGATACTCGAAGATGCAGAGGGAGTTATGGGACTTATTGGAATGGCAATAATATCGACCTTGGATCATAGAAGATGCGGTATCAAAAAATGAAATGCTCTTCCATGTCAATCTCTTGTAGTGGCAGGGGTGACAAACCTTGTCCAATCATGTAATATGATGATCAACTTCCACTCGAAGCCAATGAGAACCAACCCAAATATGGTTGAGAGGGATCCTCGCGACATGCATCCAATGCAAAAGTGTATAAGATGGTCTCAAAATGAGGTCATCTCTCAATTGATGAGTGGTATGCAAGTTAACGGTACAATCTCTACTAGTGACCAAATCAGTGAAGTTCTGGACTCCATGAAGTAGTGAAACTAGTTTAAAAATGGCCTCGGCCTAAAAGGGTGTGTTTTAAACTTAGCTTGGATAATGTGTTGGAGAACAATTCTCTTGCGGCGGATGATGTAAGGGGCAACAGAACTTGAACCTTCATCATCATAGTCCAATCCTCCTTTAACAAACTTGGTCCCCATACCTCAGAGTTGTACAAAACCATGAGCCTTAGAATGTTGTCCAAAACTTCCATCTTGGATGAATGTCCTATAAGTGGTGTTGAAAGTTGAAACATTGTCATTTTAAAAGGGCTAGGATCCCATAGCCCTTGTTGATTTGAGGATGGAGAATCAGTCTCAAACTAAACTAAGGCTTTGAAAGTTGATCACCTAGGTATGTGTAAACAGTGGTGATCTCAATCTCCTCACTTCGAAAGTGGAAGAAAATCCAATAGGAATCCAATAGGACATTCTTCAATCCATTGAAGTCCTTAACCTTGGTTTTACTAAGGTGTCGAAGATCACAAGACCTAGATAAGGCAAGTTGTTATCTTTGGAGACCTTTCTAGAGTGAGTGAAGGCATGGAGGACCACATTGTCATCAAAGAGTAGGATGGCGATCAAGACATGATGGAGTAGGCAACGATCCTTGGGTTGGATATGCTTATTTAAAAGGATTCCAAGTCATCTATATTTATCCCAAATTATGTGGGTGAGAGAGGTCACCACTACTTCACCCCAATAGTACCACTACTTCACCCCAATAGTACCCTTAATAAAATCTAACAACCCATGCATTGTGTAAAGGTGTAATATCCCAAATCCTGATATTTTCTATTTCTATGCAAATTTACTGAAATAGCCGAGCATGCAAACTGCCATGCAAAATTTCCCTATTTTATAGCTGAAATTAGGGTTTAGGGTTTGCAGGATAGAATGAACACTTACCACTGATAAGCCGGCTGAATATGCTCCAGAGAGAATACGCATGCAAGATGAGTTTGAGTTGATAAAGAAATGACCTGGTTTTCTGCTGCAATACCCCGGTTGGCTGAATCAAACAAGTGACGTTTTTTGCTGAAGGGATGGTCAGTTTCAGCTGGAAATAAGTCGGAAGGAAGGTGTGCCCGTGCCAGAGAGGATGGACGGAGCATGCAAGAGTTTTGACCCCTCCAGATGCCCTAGCAAATTGGTCTACCAATCTGCTGCTCACCCCCCCACAACCCTGTAAACTGTTGCTCGCTGCCCTAGATGGACAATCTGATGGCTGATAATCACCCAATGCAGTAGAGTGATCCTATTAGTGAGGATGCAAGCCGCATGTAGAAGAAATATGGTGATCCAAAGTTTTGGTGAATGACTAGGGTTTCCCAGCTAAATGCCCCCAGCTGTACGGATGAATCTGCAAAAACCATCGGACTTATACTGGAATACTGGATAATGATGAATGCAATAGACACGGTGACAAACCTGGATGGTTTATCCTGAAGGAGACTAGGGCAGATATCCCACTGCCGAAATCCCGTTAACTGAAGACGCCGTCTCCAACCCCAACTGCTGTGGCCACACGCTGTGCTGCTACTTAAGAGCTCCAAAATCAATAATCATCAAAAGTAAAGTCTCCATTCACTTCATCTTTCTTTTATAACTTTCAAGTGCGAAAACCCTAACTTTTGACCTAATTAGGTCACTTTAACTTCTAATTTGCAGTTGACTTGCATGCATGCGCATGGAGACTTAATTGGGTGCATGCATCATTAAATAATGCTTAGATGTCATGCATGTCACTTTTAGGGTTTGCATGCATATCACTTTTAGGGTTTGCATGCATGTCATTTTTAGGGTTTGCATGCATCTCACTTTTAGGGTTTGCATGCATGTCATTTTTATGGTTTGCATGCATGTCATTTTTATGGTTTGCATGCATGTCACTTTTGGGAACATTACAAAAGGTGACCTAGAATAGGTTTGTAGAGAAGGATATAGCAATGAGCGGAGTCTATGAAATCCAATGACTCTAAGTCTCTGGAACATGGCCTCCCTCAAGTCAAAGTTAAATGCCTCGTGAATGTTGACAAATGTAATGGACATAATATATAAATAAAAATCAAATAAATAATAAGAATAATATAAGTGACACATTTTGATAAAGGACATTCTCTAAACAAAGGATATATCATATGACCCATCAACCATTGTGACTAATCAATGCATATAAGTATACCATCACATGGCATCGTATCGATCATCTATCTTATTCATTATTAAATATATATTATGGATCATATATGGATATCAACGTATTGTCCTTTTTATGTTGGATATTTCTCAGGAAACGAACAAAGTTCATTTCGTTGTATTAGAGCCATGTTTTTTCCATCCTCTAGCAACATTTTTTCACATCCTATTTGATCCAACTTTTGACTACACTCATTATATTAGAGTTTCTTTGATCCCCAAGTCTTTGAGCACAACTAGTCCTTGGACATTTACAGTGCAGAAATTCCAGTGACGAAAAAACTAATCCACTAGAAATTCAATTAACATAACCAAAAATCAAGGAAGGATTGTTACGAAACAAAATTACATAGAAGAATATCAATATTGTAAAGATAAAATAGGGGGTGTCATACTCATCGACATTTTGTCATTGTAAGTATGCAACTTAAGGGAATGCTCCTTCAACGTTGCAATTTTATTTAAAGCTGCCATAGATGAGGCCATTATTAATTTCTATAATAGCATTGGTGTTCTACTGAGTCATAGTGCATACCAAACATTATTTGCAGTGTTCCACGGGGACGTGCCACCCAGGGTCGGGGGCTCGCCCCCTACGCTTCCCACGCCTCGGGGGCTGGGGGGCTCCATGGGAAACGTTTCCCAGTGCCTCCCTTTCTGCGAAACTTGGGGAAACGCGGGTCTAGGAGTTTCCCGGATTGGGGGGCTCCCACATGCCCCGTCCTAAAAATGGGGGGCTTCGACAGGCCCCCACTGCCCTCGATTTTTTAATTTTTTTTACTTAAAAAAGAAATGGTTCATCTTAAATTTTAGGCTTTTACACTAAATGGTCATTTTAAAACGAAATAGAAACAAATAAAACGAAACAAACATCGATATGATATGCTTGGCTATAACGATTACATTAAATTACACTAAACTCTTCGGGAACATAAGTATGCTAGTATGCAAATGGTGATGGGATGAGGAATTGATATGTTTATATGTTGGGGTTCATATTTTTATTATATTTCATTTTTTTGTTTTATAATTTAGAGACCGACCCCCTATGCTAGGGACCCTGATGCCTTCCCGCCCCCCCGTCTCCCAAAATACCCCAAAATTTTGGGGTGTCTCTACACGTCCCCAATGTGCGTTTCCCCGCTCCCACGCCCCCGCGTCCCAAAATCTTGGTGGAACACTGATTATTTTCCACTTGAATTGCCAAGATTTTTGGAAGGTTTAGCACCACCCTATTCGGCTGGTTTAGAGTAGTTGCTACCTCCACACCCATAATTGCGGCCAATTGAATAAACACTACAAGTATGTTAATGAAACACATTGTTTCCAAAGTCATTGAAGTGTTTCATAAAATCCAAACCTCTGAAATAGTAATCATTGTTATGAAAAGTCATCAAACCCTTAACGTGGTGAGAAAAGACATGAAATGACACATTTATATTAGTGGCTAAAGTGGAAAAGGTATTATATATCACACCTATAAGGTATGTTAAGTGGTTAACTAATAGATTTCTAAATAAGACTTGAAAACCTTACTTTAGTAATGAAAAAGTGCATTAAGAGTGTTCTCTTTGTCAAGAAAGATTAAAGTATTTTTTTGAGGTTGATGAGTTGATGAAGGAATTAACACCATAGTATTATTTAATAAAAGTGAGATAATAAATCTAAGTTGCTAGGGTACCCGTACCGGGTACTTGGGTACTCGTAGGGTACGTCTCCTGTCGTACCCTGTCGTACCCCATAATGGGTCCATGAACTTGAGACTCCGTTATAAAAAAAAGGTAACTTATAGGCGAAATGGTACACCGCAACCTCGTGTTTGGGTACTTCGTACCCCATGTTTGGGTACTCCAGGGGTAAGACCGACTCAATAAAATCCAATTCATTGGGGAAAATGTAATGACCCCCCACCAAATCTGAACTAATTTTTTGCTAACTACGTATGGAGTCTGGTTCAGGACTTATGTCAAACACTTTGCAACACTGTTCAAATTCCACTGAATATTGTCCAAATCTAGTAGATTGATTTTACATTGATTTACAATGAATGTTTTTATGGTTTTGTGTTCAACAGTCATGGAACATAATTTGACTACCAAATGTGCACATAAAAAATATACATATGTATTTAATATTGAGAAAGACACTCATATCAACGCGGGAATATATTTGGCAATTTTCAATTTTTTATTGCCTGTAACAGCAGTACAAATAGGTGTTTAAAATAAGATTTCAAGTGTACTTTCATGTCTGAGTTTGATTCTCTGTTACAGCTGCCTGGTACAATGATTTATCAAATTTTATGTAACTTCCAGTCTTCTAATTGATATCCACTGAGTCTATTATGATTTATCAAATTTTATGTTTCAAATTTTCAATATGAATGTTCATTGTTTAAATAATCGAATGTTCATTCAAATAATCATCGAATTTATAATTATGAATCATGATTCATAATTTATGAAGAAATCTATATGCATGTATAATGTGACTATGACACACACACATATATATGTATACAGAACCCCCGACGTACCCAAGTACCCTTTTTCAAACAGTGGCGTCCCCGTACCCGTACCAGTCCCCATCCTTGTACCCGTACCCAAGTTTCCTAGCAACTTAGTAATAAATGGGTTTGCTTATTTTGAAAGGGCCTTAAGTTTATCATTCTATTGGATTTTTTTATGAAAAGAAAATGAATTTTAGCGATGAAGAAAAGGAAAGATTTCCTAACATTTCTAGGAATACGTTTTTTCTATATTAAAATTTAAGGTGTTCATTCAAGAAAGAAATATTAACATAGCTATTTGTCCATTTGACGTGAAAAATCACATTAACGTCAACTGGGCGTATCAATTATTAATTTTAGAGTTAAAAATAATTGAAAAGAAAATTTCTTTTGACAAAATGCAATATGAAATTAAAGACTTATAGCTAATAATTGATAATTATAAATTCATATCCAAATTTGATGTTACAAGTATGTATCACAAAGATATTTGATATAATTCTATGTTTAACGTAGCTAGAAACATTGGGTAACTTTCAAGGGTAACTTTGTTTATGAAATTTCCTAATGTTTTGAGTGGACACTCCGCCCATCATCATGGGAACGAGGAAAAGCTTTTGAATGTAAGAAAAGAGCTAGGCTTGGTTTGGATAATAAAGGATTAACCAAGGCTAGATCTTTTCTTACATTCAAAAGCTTTCCATTGTTCCCTTGATGATGGGTGGAGTGTCCACTCGAGACATTCGAAAATTTCATAAACTTTTATATCACAGTTCAAATCCATAAGCTTAAACACTATTTAAGGGTTTGTTACATAACACCAGAACACACCTATTATCCAAACCAAGGCTAGCTCATTTCTTGCATTCAAAAGCTTTTCATGGTTACCCTAATCAATGGGTAGAGTGTGTGCTTGAAACGTTGGTAAATTCCATAAGCTTTTGCACAGTTCAAATCCAAAAGCTTTTTAATGTATTTAATGGTTTGTTACATAACATCATGCCACACCTTTCTTTTCATTTTCATTGAACTTTGATGGTTCTAGTTTTTCCCTCTTTGAGTATGTAAAAATTGGTGGATTAGTATAGGGTAGTGGATAGTTGGCAATCACTTAGCCATTAGTTGGCATGCGTGGTTATGGGTTAGTCATATTTGGAGACCTTGGTTGTGGACTACATGTACTACTTGGTTGTGGATTAGATGTAAGTAGAGAATCAACACTGGTTGAAAGCCTTGATATGGGTTCCATTAGTTTGTCATGATTCTTATTAACTTAGCCCTTGGGTTCTGTTTGCTCTTACTTCAACTCATTATGGTTCTGAGTAATTTTTTGTTCTAGTTGTTCATGTTTCTATAGAAATCCTTTCATGATTTCTTCTTTCTTTGCGGTATTCATCTTGCGTTGTCCTTCTAAGTTCCCCAATCCGGAAATTACATCTGCTTTGTCCCCCATTTTTCAAGTCTTCAAAAGAGAACTTATTTGCTCAATCTTTACTATTACCTTTATCACACAACCTACAATTCTATGGCCGCCTCGAAATAGTGCTAACATGATGAAATATGCATTCCCTCACATAATTAGATTACAATCATAGGATTTAAGTAGTCTACTCATTTTTTAGTGCACAAAATACGTAGATTATGGATTGCAAACTTAGAACTCTTGATGGTTTACTTGGCTACAATGATCGGTGAACTCCCTAATTAGATTGCCAACCCCAACTCTATTGTCTATCATGCTATGTGTTCCTGTGGTTGAGTTCTCAACTTCCTTTCAATCTCTTCATGTATCTTTCTAGTTCTTCAACTTCATCTTTTGTCATGACATTTCATCTCCCCCAATGTGCTTCTCTTTGTTTCTATTTAATTGTCTACATGGCACTCGCTATGCACACTCAGCGCCACACTCTTCTTTGTGCACTTCTCTTCAACTACTTTATGTCCACTTTTATGCTTGATCATCAATAGGATCCTTGATGATGCCACCCTTTGCATGCTTCCTTTGCACCAAAATTGTAAGTTGTGTTGTCATGTTGTGCTCTTGCTTCTCCATGTATGCTTCCTTATATCACGCTTCCATGCCACCTGCCACTGCTGCTCTTAGAATTTTCATGCATACTCTTGCATTAATAAACCTCTAAAGTTGTGAGCTAGGTCTTTGATAAAAAATGTGTGCAAGGAGCACACACATTTGTCATGGAAACACATGTTGTAAGCCTCTTGGTTACTATCATCTTTATTGTTTTAAATGTCATATTAGATTGTGTTTCATCTTTGTGCTTGAACTTGTTATTGGATTTAAGTAACATATAGTACTTCTTGGAGATCATATAGGTCGACAGTAATAACGAATCATAGAAAGAAGACTAGTCATTTTCTTTTTCAATGGAATAATCTACAAGTCTCTTTATTCTAATTAAGATGTGTCTTTAAAACAAAGAATGCTCTATGATTTTAGTTTGTTATAAATTTGTTTCAAGCTTGTAAAGTTGAATGTTTTAACAATGAATGACCTTCTCTAGGTGCTTGGACAAGAAACCGAATTTGATTCCCTCCATTGGTTTAGTTCAGCAACGCAATACTTCAAGAAGAAGATATTCCATTTGGAAGGCGACACAGAAGCAGGGCAAACACGAGGTGGCCTCAGTGGACTAAACCTATGGAACCAAAAAGCCACAGCAATTTCAAATGAAGAAACCCAAAATTTAAAAATGGTAGTTATTTTTGGTCCTTTCTGGTGTACTTGTTTTCTACTAATTCCTTTATCCATTTGTCAATTGTTTTGGATTGCAAATTTGATCAGCATATCACCTGATGTTTACCTTTGTTTTTATCATCTTGCAGGATGTAAAGCAACTTCAAAGATATCTAGTAGAGTTAGAGCTTATCCAATTTGGTTTTGTTTGCGCAAGAACGTTCTTGCATTAAGTCCACGATAAATATATGTTGTTATTCCTGTACCATATCATTATCAATAAACATCTAAACAAAACATTTATAACCTTATTTATGCTTTCGAGGATACATTGTGTTTATCTCTATAAATATTATTTTAGACTAGTATGTGATCTAGTGGCGAAATGGTTTACCGTTTAAAGCATCAAATGCCTCTATTAAGGTCCATCTTCATACAGTTCAAACTTTGTGAGCAATGGTAGTCTTCCAAGCTAACTACCTTTAGGATATTATTCTTAGTCTCACTACTTTCAGTTTCAAACATTGTTGTGTCTGTACCAAGTGGTGCCCTAGAAGAAATAAAAAAGAAAGTCTTCTTCAAAAAATAAATCATGTTATTGCTTTGTTCCAACTTTGGCAAGTAGGTGCTTACTACTTAGTCATTGATAATTTATGTTAATTATCAAGAAGATCTAAAATGTTGAACCTGTTGCTAAATATTTATTATAAATCATGGACGTTGAAACTTTACAAATACCTTTTGTATTTGATATCAATATCCTAATATTCATTGAGACTTTCTAATGACTATTAGATCTGAACTTTTGATTCCATCACTTGGCATCAAAGAAAACGCATGACTACTCTTGACTTGGACGTGAGTCCGCGACCCTGAAATATATATTTTGCCACAGAAGGTGATCCACATCTTGGTCCTTCATAACACCTAGCGTGCCCTTCCTTGTCTCGATTGTAGCCTACTTGGATGAACAGTCTCTAAAAGTGTGGCCAACTCAATGACAATAACGACATGTAAATGGATTCCGTCATAATCTAGCTGTTCCCATTTAAAGCCACTGTAGTCCAAAGTGATCGAAGTTGGGATTCATCCATTAATGTTCATCAGCACTAGTATCCATGAAATGCCTTCTATATTTAGTGTTTCTGGCGTTGCATATTGAAAGGAGTCCACGCCTGTCCTATAGATTGAATCACTTTGTGATTTCATTAATGAAAAGGAAGAGTCGCCATTCGCACCCACAATAGAAGATGAGATTTGAAAGTGATCGTTGAATTGGAAGTTTCCTTCCAAGGCTTTAAAACTAGAGAGGAAGCCTTGTAAAAGTGAAGACCTCTAGTTAAGACAACATTTCTCTTCAAAGCAATTCAAATAAAAATGAAAAAAAATCGCTATTCAAATGAGAAATACGGATTTTACTCTTAACCAAATGAAACCAAGTCTGGAGCCATAGAAGCGTCCTTGTGAGGGTTAACTTCCTTCTGCAAAAATAACCAACCAGTATTCTTTTCCTCAAATTTACAACCATGTCAATAATCCATTTCGATGGGATATAACTTTTCCTCATCCCGTTCATTGCATGAGTGCACCACTTTCTCCCCTATTGCGATCTTGAATTCTGAGGAGAAAAGATTTTAATCTTTGCTACCTTACTCCTTGCTTCCAAGATATAAGCTTAACCCTTTTTGGTCTGTACCAGCCCCAAAAGCCTCTTGTTTGACGTGTTCCCATTATGATTTGCAACTACTCTTGATTCCTCCTCTACATTGTGGCCCTCTCCCTTCAACAAAATGCCCTTCTTCATAAGGCATAATCTACCTCCTCCATACGCATCTTCCCCACACATTGGAATTGATAGCCTTTACAAGCTAAACTAGAACTAAAGTGTCCATTTATTATTTGGTATGTATAGTTAATATGTTGGATTGCAAGGTTCATTTATTGTCTTTGAGAGGCATTGTTTATACGAGTAGTTTGTGAGATGCCCATAAATTATGAAAGGAAGCATTTGCATAATTGTCTTAAAAGAAAAAAACATACAAACAACAAGGGAAAAAAGTGCATAATTGTTTTTGCATAGTAAAAAACATTTCCATACACATAATGTGGTTTCCCAAAGTTATAGCAAATACATTAGTTGTTAATCTATAATCAAGAGACTTATAGCCCACTCAACTCACCAACACAGATCCTATGTAGGAAAATGATTCATAGTCTATGTTCTAAGTCTTACACAAAGATCGTTGTTCTCTTCTTGAGGCTACAAGCCCTCGAGTCTCGATGTACTCTACACACAACGAGAAAATACTACACAACTAACAATCGGTGATTGGAGTTGGTGTCTCTATGGTTCACACTAGGCAAGCTCACAAGCATCTAGTGGTCACGCTAACACAAATCCAGTTCTGCATTACCTCTGACATTGAGTGCTATGTCTTCAAAGAATGTACCAAGCCTGTGTTCTTAAGAATGTGTTGAGTACAAGATACTATACTCGGTATGGACAATCTTGATCCTTCTCCTTGTAACAAGAACAAAAGAAACTATACAACAATTTCGAGTCAAATAAAGCTTTGACCTTTAGTATGTTATTCAAGCATTGTGCTTCTAACTCGGTATGATGTTGAGTTTTCTTCCTTTTTTACTACTTGGTCTTATAGTTTAACCAAATACCCTTGTTTCTGAAAGAATACTTGTGGTTATTTTCCTCTTGTCAGAATTGCATTACTTCAATGCAATATTCTCCAATGTAGAGTTGGGTGCTTGTCACTATAAATGTCAAATTGGGTCTACTTATTCTCTCTATACCATTAGAGGAAATTTGGGGTCTAAAATGAGTCTTATAAGAAAACAAGCCAACAACAAATTGATGAGAGTTGGAATTCAAGAACCAATAGAATTTCAATAAAATGAGTCAACCATAATGGTTGACTTGACATATTTGTCATAAAAAAACTATTTTTTTTGTTTGTATTTTCAACATATTTCCCTGTGTGTTTACTCAAATTTCGAGTGGGAGGGCTCGTTGGATGCGGAATTTAATTACGCAACCAACGAGCCTTTCTGCTCGAAATTTGAGTAAAAACACGGAGATATGTTGAAAATACGAACAAAAAAATAGTTTTTTTTTAATTTCTTCCTCCAAAATTAATAACTATTATTTTATTATTTTCCTTAGGAGGCCCATTTTAGACCTCAAATTTCCTCTAATTCTTTAATCTCGCCCATTAAATGAAAGGACTCTTATGTCAACCATGTGATTGATGGCCACCATATGTACAATAACTATAATTGTTAAAACATATCATTCCATGCTACCTTCTTGTAGATGGCACCAAAACAAACGAATAACTTGAACCATGATCCATCATTCACAAAATGCCAAAAGATTATACATCTATAACAATTAATGTGGGAATCAAAATATGAATAAGCAAAGGGAATTGAATTGCTCCAACAACTAGCAAACATGATCAAAATGCAAATGAGTTGACAAGTAAGAGGACATTCATCCCTCCAAGCAACCACATCGCCCAACGGATCAATACAATAGTAAGAGGAAATGTTTGATGGAGGAAGAATGACTTTCCAACAATCAAACCACCTAGCAAACAAAGGGATTGTTACATAGGTGAGTTGATTTGATAAAAGAGAGGAAATTGGCCAATAAATAAGTACATACGACCCAGCAAGTGAACAATTCACCCAACATATGAGCAAGGTGTTTGGCACATGAACAATATGCCTAGCAATGAAGAGAATTGTGAACATTGAAGCTAATTTGCCCAAAAATTGTAAGGGAATGACCAACAAATAATGGAACCATTCCAACAAGATGAGAGAATAGTGAAATCAACTAGCATCAATTATACTCGCCTAAGAAAGATAAAAACACTTAGGCATAGATTAAAACACCCTAGGCAATCCCAATTCACCCTAACAATGATAAAATCACCCAAACAAAACGAACTTGCCTTGAGCAGTGATAAAATCACCCCAAGCAAAACAAATTCATCCAACCAGGGATAAATCAGCCTAGGGAAGGAGACATTGGATTTCTATGGTCGTAGGTAGGAGAGATGAGAGAGATTAATTCATCCTCTTGAAAATACTAGACTAGAAACCCCATATCTTGCAACAACTCTAAAATTGGGTATTGGGCATCCAATTGGTGAGATCATATAGTTGTTGGAGCTTCCCTAGTTTAGCAAACACAACATATATGCGGCAATAACCATATTTAAGTTACAATGATGTCTCACATGTAGTCTCATTGCTCACTGATAGCTTTTAATGAAATAGAGGAGCTCTCAAACCACTTAGTAAACAAATGAATGCAGAGAAATAATTAAACACATTAAAAATTGGACATATGACATTATTTACGTGGAAATCCAAATGAGAAAATCAACATCCAGTGGTAGTTCAACTTTTCATTTGGAAAACTAGTTATAATGTAATGGATTTTGGCTTTCTCTCTTGATAAACAATCCAGTGAAAAATGGTAAAACCCTTTTAAAATGAAAGTTACAGTGAAAAATAGGAGAAATTGTGGGTAGTGGGAAGGCCAAATAATTAATCTTTCAATTCCCATTCCTCTCTCAAGTTTTCTTTTCTATTTAGTTAATAAACGCACAATTTGTTTTCCTCTTATCATACATTACATTGCATTGTCTTTTCCTTGGTACATAACCTTCATACATTTCCAAATTACATTGGCTCAGTTGATTCTTGCAAGCATTCTTTAGTTTGAATCCCTTTTCAGATAACACCTCCTAATTGAAATGATTTTTGGTCTCCAAAAGCTTAGAGAACCAATTGGATCAATGTACCTTTTGTTTGCTTCTCTGGCACATGGCATTGACTGTCTCTTGCCTACATTTTGACTTTGGTTGTAGCTAATAGTTCTAGATTTGGTTATGGCTTTGGCTCTAGTTCTTGGCTCTCTTGTTCCCACATAATAGAAGTCTACGCATTGACTCTCAACTCTGAGCAATCTCATATCTAAACTCCTCAAACAAAAATCGATCCCATCTTCAACATGCAAGTCTCTTGCAATCCCAGTCTTGAAAATGGTCCATCTTAGCCATCCAAGAAGCCAAGTCGAATTCTGGTCTCTTTGTGCAATGTCATCTCAGCGAGTTATGTCATCATGTACTGATTCCTCATGAATATGTATGTATTTCTCACTAATGCTAGAATCATTTGCTTCTCTTCATGAAAGCAACTCTCTATTGTTTCACATGCTTGCACAATGCTTCATCTCTGCATCAATGTCATTTGGATGGCATCCTTCATGTGCAATCACAACATCCATGAAGTTTCCAACATTTGGTTTGCTTTGGTATGTCATGGAGTTTCGAGGAACCCCTGAGGTCACTGGCCTTCGTGCACCAATATTTGATACATTACCAAGAAGGGGATTTTATTTTGGAAGACCAAAGAAAGCAATTGGAATGGGTATGCCTTTAACATTGGCATCAACTTGTTGTCTAATTCATGCAAACCTCCTTCTCTACTACAACTCCACGGACAATGTCTACTTCTTAGGCTAGAGATGCAAGTAGCTCTTCATCTTCTTTCATCTTCACTCTCCATAGTCTTCTCTTAGTTGTGTAATGTCTAGCGTGAATCTCTGGATGAAGCCTTCAACACTTCTCAAAGCAATGTCCACTCAACTTGTAGAAGTGGTAAAAATTCTTGAACATGAGTGGGTTGCTTGGCTTGCTTGTCTTCCTTGTGTGCCTCTAAATTCGTTGGTAGCTTAAAGAAGCCTTTTTTCCATTCTTCCTCAAAAGAAATCTAGCTTGCTTCTCCTAGTATGAAGCCACACAATGGCCTTTCTTTACGCCAAAAGAACATGCCTCTAAGTACCAAAATGATTAGCTTGGTAGCCTTTCTTATTGCAGTAGTGATAAACAATTGACTAAAGCATCCCTCTTCTTCTTGATCTAGTTGAGTTGTGTGCTACTCTTCCTAAGTGCTAGTGTAGGTTGAATCTTGGCACTTTCCTCCTCGTTTCTCTTCAACAATTTTCCATAAGAAGGATGGAATGGAAAAGTGTTACCATCTTTGTTCACTACTATGCTTCCCTCAAATGAGGAATCCAATTATTGTGTCTTTTGCCTTCACAAAAGTGGTCTTCATGTTCATGGTATTTTTCTCTCTTCCATTGAAACGTAGGCCTTCATGCTTGTTCTTCTACTTAACTACAAGTTGGCTTAGGATTCCTTGCCTCCTATTGCCTAGCTCTTGTCCTTTGTATCCCATTCATGTTAGTAGTTTATCCATCTTGTATGCTTTTCAAAATCACCAAAATGTTCATGAGAATGGCATGAATAAGATGAACTCTGGTTTTTTCCATGGTGTTGGGTTTGGCAATGGCATTAGAAGATGGTTTGGCTTCTCAGTGCTCTTGAACAACTACTTGTGGCTTTAACAATGCCTTCTCTTTCTCCACCAACACCTGATGCAACTGAGTCTACATTTGATTCAACTTATTTTTGGCCCCAACTATCCATTTGGATGTCCTCTCCCAATTACACAAACTACATTCTACACTTGTCCCATTCTGCCATGAGCGTGTTGACTAAGTCTTGGTGTTCATTGAACTCGTTCTTCAATAAAGGAATTACCCATGTCAAAGTCTCTAGGGTCTTCTCCATCTCTATTATTTGATGGCCATACATCTAGACTTACTCCTTCATGTTCTTGTACTTTTCTTGAAGTTGAGCATTGATGGATTGTAGGTCTTCAACCCTGAATTGGTTTACTTAACCCATGCTAAGTTTGTAAAGTCTTGGAAGCTACGTAGCAATCAGGGATTTAACTGCTCTGATTCCATGTGATTCGTAATCGAAGAACTTGTACCCCACTCAATTCACCAACATGGATCTTATGTGGAAAAAATATTGTGTCAATTTGAGTCTTATATAGAGATGTTTGTTTTCTTCTTGAGGTTACACGGCCTCAAGTTTGCGTGTAGCCTACACACAACAAGAAACTGCCACACCACTAACAAGCATTGGGGTTGATGTCTCTAAGGTTCACACTAGACATGCCAAAGTTTTGCACTTGCTCTATCATTAAGTGCTATGTCTTCGAAGATCACTAGAAATCCTATGTTTTTTAGAATGTGTTGAGTACAAGGAACAACGCTTTGTGCAGAGAATCTTACTTATCCATGTAGCCTACACATAAGAAACTACATAACAATGTAGAGTTAAATGAAGCTATGGCCTTTAGTACGATATTCAACCATGAGGTTTGTAACTCTAATGATGTTGAGTTGTCTTCCTTTTTTACTACTTGGTCTTATAGTTGAACCAAACACCTATGGTTCTAGAAGAAGACTAATGACTATTCTCCTCTTATTATAATTGCATTGTTCCTTCAAGACAATACTATATCCAATGTAGAGTTGGGTGCTTGTCACTCTAAATGTCAAATTGTGTCTAATTATGCCCTCTAGCCCTTTAATCTATGTAAAGTACTCGGTCGCCTCTTACACACCATCTAGGCTATGGGATACTCAATTTGACAATAAAATTCTTACTATGATAATGAATTTGTTTTTCCTTGACTAACTATAGAATTCAGCAGTAGAAACAAAGTTACAACCTAATTAATTAAATTCCTATTCTTAAATATGTATGCATTCCTACTATGAATTCATCTGTCATTATAACAATTAAATTCATGCACATACATTTAAATCCATTGTAAAATAAATTCACGCATAACATAAAATATAAAGACAACAATTCATAACATAATTAGGGATCTTTGTGGAAAAGTTTCCTCCAACTAAATGAAAATGAAGGACGTTCCTTCTATTTGTAAGTACTTTGTCGTATTCCTTCTATGACAAAGATTTCCCTCAAGTTGAGACTATCTGTCCACAAGGGTGAAGATCCTAAGTTTTCTACTCAACCCACGACTCATGAAATTCTCTGATGCTGAAATTCCCTCTACAACCTTCTCAATCAACCAACCCTCTTTCCCCCTCATCGTGCACAACACCACGAATGGGATTCCCTTCTATGCATTCAATCCCTTAGGCTATCCCAATTCCTTTCTAGTGTTTCAGCATAGTCTAGCCAAGGAATCTTACTATCGAGACTCCAATTGTAAGCGAGGTTTCCTCGCAATGGCACCACGTCAATTAGCACCAATTTCCCATGGCAATTTACATCAGCAAGTATGGAATCTCAATTAGTAGTATCACTGCACTTTCCCCTCTTGTTCTCCCTCTATAATGTACTTGCATGAAGGATGAAAATGATTGCTAGAATGAATGTTCTAACTTAATTCCCCATCTTTTATGTGCATGTGGCACTCAGGAGGAGACCATTTTTTAGTCTTTAATCCCAGCTTAGGATGATTATAGCAAGGTTAATTATGCCACTCTCATTAACATGGCTTTAGTGACCTTAGATTATATTTCTAACTAAAGTTTGCAAGGCTAATCTCTTAGTTATTAGTTCACTAGGTTCCACTCCCCTTAGCCCCCCTTTCACTTCCTCCACTTGTGGAATCACAAATAAATAAATGTGTACAACCTTGCAAGTGAACAATTCACCCAACAAATGAGCAATGTGTTTGGCACATGAACGATATACCTAGCAATGAAGAGAATGCTCAACATTGAAGCTAATTTTCTTAGGAATTGTAAAAGGGGGAAAGGGGTGTGGGAGGAGTTAGAAAATAGTGGAACCCTTCCAAAAAGGTGAGAGAACAGTAAAATCAATCAACACCATTTGAACTTTACCAAGAGTGATAAAAGACTGCCTAGATATAGATGAAAATACCTTAGGCAATCCCAATTTGCCAAATCAAAACAAACTCACCTTATGCAATGATAAAATTCCCTAGGAAAAACAAATTCACCCAACTAGAGGTAAATCGACCCAAGGAAGGAGGTGTTGGATTTCTATGGTTGTTGGTAGGAGATATGATAGAGAAATTGATTTTTCCTCTTGAAAATACTAGATTAAAAACCTTATATCCTATAGAAATAGCTCTGAAATTGGGTCCCTTAATCTCTGAGATTGATTGTGCATCTAATGGATGAGATCATATAGTCGTTGGAGCCCCCCTAGTTCAACAAACACAAGAAATATACAACAATATTCCTATTCAAGTTACAATAATGTATCACATTTAGTGTCATAGCTCACTGGAAGCCATTAATGAAATAGAGGAGCTCTCAAACCACTCGATAAACAAATGAACAAAAAGAAACAATCACAAACACATTAAAATTCCACATATGACATTTTTTAACTCGATAAACACATGGGAAAACCAATATCCAATGGTAGCTTATCCCCTCATTTGGGAAGCTCCTATTGCAATGCAATGGACTCTGTCATTCTCCTCTCTCGGATAACAAGAAAGCAAAAATCCCTTTCATAACAAAAGTTACAATAAGAAATATGAGAGATTGGGGGGTAGTGGGAAGCTCGAGGAATTAACCTTTCAATTCTTGATCCCTTCTGCAATTTTCTTTTCCATTCAATTAATTAATGCACAAATATTTTTGTCTTATCATACATTACATTACATTATTTTTCCCCTATTATGTAATCTTTATACATTGTCAAATTACATTAATTTGACTAAGTCTTACAATCACTCTTCACTTCGGATCCATTTTCATATCAGTTATCCAAAGCTTGAAATTGTATATTCTATAAATTTGATAAAGAATGTATAAACCAAGCCCTCTTATGAAGACCTATGCAATCATTACAAACCCATACTCAAAGTTGAATTATGAACGTAAAATTATGGAAGAATTTGATGTTCGACATCCAAATAAAGCACTACATGATAACGGTGTAGCAACACATAAATATAGTAGGGAGAACTGTAAAACACAAAGTGTTGTTTACACTATATTGGGAGCATATTAGTATGCAAATATTTTGAAGATGAAAGAAAGCATGGCAATATGCATGTTATGTTTTAAGATTTAATTGTGTAAAAATGGAAAAGAATGCCTTTGTTAAAATTTGAATGGTTAAACCATAAGAAGATGCTTGTTGGGAATAATAAAAATCCCCATAATGTACTAAGTTTAAGTTTGTTGAATGGAAACAAAATAGAAATTATAAAGTTATGTCGTTAGCAATGGTATGTTATGTTTTAAAATTTAATTTGTAAAATGGAAAGCAATGCTTCTAAAGAAAATTTGAATGGTTACATATTAATCATGAATGCATAAAAACATATTGGAATAATTTCTATTATTTGTATTCTTTTTCATTTTCGTGTGTGTTATTTGAAATTAATTTATAATCCATATAATAACAAGTTGTCATATTACCCTTCTAGGATCTTTGCCCTACCACATTGTTACAAAATACCACTCGCTAGACTTGTTTAGCTCCAAGTCATTAAGCTTATATAAATTAGAGATCCATTTATATTCAAGGGGAACCTAATCTTAACTTGTCAGGGGAATTAACTAATAAACAAATACCAAAAAAATTTAGCAATCATACAAAGATATTAATTCTCTTAAAAAAATCATTTATATTGCAAGTACAACATATGATACTCGACCCTTGTGCCTAGTTTTTTTAGATCTCTCTCTCTCTCTCTCTCTCTCTCTCTCTCTCTCTCTGTGTGTGTGTGTGTGTGTGTGAGAGAGAGAGAGAGAGAGAGAGAGAGAGATGATTTCCTACATTCATGGATATCATACGTAGTTAACTTGTTGGCATAGACTAGTGTATCTTACCCAAGGGAATATGAACTAAACACTTGCTTGCAAGTACGACATATGACACTTGATCCATGTGCCTAGTATTTTGAGATCACACACACACACACACACACAAAATATATATCAAGGGGGTGATTTTTTGGATTTGTGGATGGCATCAATACTAAACTTGTTAACATAGACTAGTGTCTGTTACACAAGGGGATATGAACTAGGAACTTGATTGCATAGAACTAGTCAAATACTCAACAACATTGGAAACAAATGATTGAGTTAATGATCCGTAAACAATGGTATTATAGCTTGTCTATTTCACCAATCTGGATCTCTGAGAATTTTTCAATCTTCTTCAATTTATATAAGCGTTAGTTTATACAACCAACACAATTATAAAAATTAAAAAGAAATATCAGTATGCTTGTGCTCAAATTGTCTAGCGATGTTATGTGTGGACACAAACACTCAACTTAATAGACCAACACTTATACCTCTTATTGTTATGTACCCAAGTCTCATTTGAATCTCACACACTTCACACTTATGAATATTTAAATAGAATACTCTTATTCTTTTAATGCCCATCCTGTTGAGCAAAAATATTATGCTCACCCATTAAACATGCATCATGATAAATAAATAAATGATTTAATCCATGGATTTCCCAGAAGAGGGTGAAGAAATGTGGCCACTCCATTCCAATTCATTCAAACTATAGTACATCCAAGCCATCGTAGTTCACTACAACCAAAACAAAGATTTGGAGGGGTGAGAAAATATAGGTTCAAGTTGTTTTGGTGGCCCAACATGCCAACCAACATTTATATTCTAGCAAACATCTCCAACTAAATAGTGTAAGATACCTGTAATGGAGGTACACTTAGACTATGGGAATATACGCCCATCAACAAAGGGAAGTCACCAACCACAAGGGAAATCACCCAATCAAGAGGCAATATTCCCAACCAAGGAGAGTACAAACCTAGTATAGATAGGATGCATCCTAGCACAACATAACTCATCCATATGGTATGTACATCCATCGTACCACTACAATAGATGCCTAGAAACATCGTGCATTCTTTTGGAAGGTTTGAACTACATGTGGGTAGCCATGGACAAGAATTGCAAAGAATTTGTGATGGTGGTTATTGATTTCCATTCTCGAGAATCAATGGATGGTAAGTGAAAGAGAGTTCTCAGGGTTCTAATTTTCTAAGGGAGAACAAATTATTGGAGTTAAAATATAGATTTAATCCCTTTGGGGTTTGGTTCTCACATAATCACAAAACAAATAACCATGCAACCATTCACAAACAAAATAAATTCCACTCAACTCACATTCAAAAAATAACACAACAATATAGAGATATTCATCATAAAAATCATCGTACTTACCCTAGAATCCCAAATAGGAAAACCAACAAGACAATCTACAAACTAGGGTTTTTTAAGGTATTCTAACTTGAAATTTGCATGACTTTTGATTAGGAGATCTATTTTAGGTGATTCAAAAGGTGTTATAAAGAACGAAAAAGAAGAGAAGTATAGGTGAATATTATTTTTGTCTTGCATGGAAAGGGGCTCTACAAAAAACTATACACCCATTAAGCCTCCTAGAAGTGCATCATTGACACTAGAGGAAAATCATGAAATGGAATTTAAGATGTCCAAGATACAAAAGAAGACGAAAAAACTTGGAAGGAAACACGGTAAAAAGGTTGGAATCATAGATATGGTAAGGATAATTGGGATATTTTAAAAATGATGTCAAAGATATGAAGAGGGAGCTTTTGAATGAGCTAATACTCCTTATCCCTACTTCACCTTCTCAAGAAGAGGATGAGAGAAATAGAGTTGAGTCTCGGTAACATATTGAGAATGTTGAAACTCAACTAGAGAACAAGAGGTTTGAGTCCCCAACACTTATCATTTGTCACTCCAAGATCCACATCATCATGGGTTCACCTCAGGGCCAATGAACTACTTCATTCCCAATATTCATATGAGAAATTTTGATGTTAATGATTTGATAACATGGATAATATGGGTGGAGTGTTTATTTGAACTAGATCAAGTGTCGACGTAACAAAAGGTAACTATTGCATCCTTGTATCTAGATATTATTTAACTTGTGTGGCGTCAATGGCTTTGTGATCATAAAAAGGAAACTATTGTCTCTTGGTGTGTATTTATGAATGAATTGATATCACATTATGGGGATATTAAGAACAACACCTTATTTACCCATTTGATAAATATCAAGCAAATAGGTCCAATTATGGATCACACCAAGGACTTTTAAAGTTGAGTCTTAGAGTGAAGAACATTCATGAGGATAGTTTGTTCGAACTCTTTATGAGCACTTTAAAGGAGAGCGTTCAACATGTCGTGTGTCTCTTCAAACATAAATAATTGGAGAGTGATTTTAGTCTGAAAAGGAAAGTTGAATTAATAAAAATATGGCTACTAGAAGGGTTTCCACTAGAACCTATAGAGAGGGAAATGTTCCCACACTTGACTTCACTTAGCCTACAAGGTTGACACCTTAGCAATTGGAGGAAAGAAGAGAAGACATAATATAATTTTTGTTGTCCCTATGAAAAGTTACACATAATTTTGCTCGAAAAGATGAATATTTTGATTGCAAAACGAGAAAAATCCGTGACGAAAGAAGATGCGACAAAAGAGGAGAAAATAAGTCGAAACAAGGAGTTCAACTTATTCCTGGTAAAGAATTAGTTAGACTAATAGTTTGCTTTTGGGAATAAAGCATGATTGTAATTTGGGTCGACGGTGCCTATTTTTAGATGTAATGATATGTGTTAAATTAGAAAAACAACATGTCGACTAGCAGTTGAGAGTTAGTCGACGGTTAGATCAAGAAGTGTAAAAGAATAAAAGCATCAATCCAAGCTTCCCGCGGATGATGGAGGATGATATTGGAGGTGTTAGCGCCGGGATTGAGCCCATAGGCTGGGCGAAAAAGGGTTCTCTCCCGGGCAACAGCAGAACCGCTTTAGACTATGCCTCTCGCCCTATGCAGTCAAAGAGGGATCTCTCGCTTGTTTTCAGGTTTACTTCACGCAGGATATTCGATCAAGAACGATCAGGAGGCCAGACTCCTGAATGGGACGGGTGCGTTAATGTAAGATGTAGGTGGAACTATTAAAGTAAGGGACCATTGGAAATGGAGTCGAAGGTCTAGGTAGGGAACATTTTGCAAGAGGTAAAGAATGGCGTGAATTTACAAACATAGGCAAGATAGTCGTCGATCTTGCAATCAGGAGATATTTAACTGGTGATTAGTAGATGAGAGGGAACTGTCCATCACGCAGAGCACTGACAAGATGAATTCTACATAACTTTAGAAGAAAACTTAAATGAATGTCTGAAACAATAGATGAAGCATAGCATGTATGAATTCCGAACTGTTATACACTCATTTTAGACATGAAAGAAATTAACAAAATGGAATGAAAACATGAAGAACATTTCACGTAAAGAGATTACATATTGAAAGAAGCAACGACACAGGAATCTCTGCCTTGAAAGACAATCCTTCCTCTGCAAATTTATTCATAACACGGAAATCAAAGACTATTTAGAATGGAGAGCCTCAGCCCTTGAAAGTTTCCCAACCAACCCCTATCTCCCTCTATCGGGAGTGTATTTATACTATTTCAGTGCTGAGACTATTCTCCAAAACAAACCTAAAAACCGTTTCCAGTCACAATAAAACGTTAACAATCTAGAGAGTGGAACTATCGCCATGATTTACAAATATGAACAAACATTATGGGGCTGCCGCACATGGTAATTTAGAATGACAGTGCAAAATTATCTCTGTTCAGGTAATTTGGCATAAAAACGATCTTTACATCGCTTCCTGGTGATCTGTTTCTAACTCAGACTGCTCTTTGACGTGCTTTTCTGCCTCCTTTGACCAGCCTTCTTCCTTTAGACCGTGGTGCTCAAAGGATAACAAGAAAACCCCCGGTCCGGTGCTCAGCCTTTTTCCCAGCCCCTTCTTTGTCTGGTAACACTGTTATAGGGAGGAACTGAAAAAAGGGTGGCCATGCATTTGATGATAAACGTCTTAAGAGATTTATCATTCTTGTACCGCTTTCTCCCTCCTACAAGGAGGGTTTTCTCGTAGGACACATAGCTAGGTGTGTGTTTGACCTCCTCCTCGCCCATGGCAAAGTCGTTAAGTGGAGACTATAGGGGCAGTGATGAAGGCTTCAGACCTCTACTATCCTAGACTAAGCATTTGCTCCAACAGCTCAGCCACCATTGTGTGTTGGGACTTCAGAGGTCATGACTGCAATTGGAGGTGTTGGAGAAGCATCCTCGAGATGTAAAAACCCATCCACAACGCATCTGAAGGTAGGGATGTGTGGAAACAATTGAACCTCCCTAGGTGTTTAACATTTGTGCCCCGATGGTTGGCGCTTTCTTGGCGTAGATAGCTAGGATGGTGAAGAAATGAAATTTTATGTTCGCCAACCATAAATACCCCCTGTCGAACTAGCTTCTCCAACCACACAGCCATGGCTGTATGCGAAAGGGAGAAACACTTCTCGTAATTCAACCTCTATCCCCCACCATCTGTGCGTTTCCATACTTCAACAATTTCAGAGGATGACACTATATAGGGTCAACTGAAACGATGTGGAGAAGGATATACTCTTGAATACTAGTCGACGTGACAGTAGCATGTGTGACGCTAGGGTGGGGATCTTCTCCTCTAATTTTTAATTATCTTATCTGATATGGGTAGTATTTTAAGCACTTCCCACGTGGTTGTCTAGCTGGCTTTAAAAAATGTGGATTTGACCTTTCTTGCCTTTTCATTCATTGTGACGGTGGCGTTGAGCGGACTCAGTTCGCGGTGTCTCTTCACTTCGTGTAAATGTTTGATTCGTCACTTCAAAGCCTGAACTTCCTGCTTCCCTACTGTTTTTGCTATGCGAGCCATGTGCCGAACCTATGGAGTCAGGGAAGTTAGTGTCATTGGATGGGACCTTTTCCTTAGGTTTATCAAAAATGGCATTGGGGGAATCAGCCAATCTGCTGGGAGGCAGATTACGTGTATGAACGTCCCTTCCACTGTCATATTTGCACTGGATGTGAAACTTGTAGCCTTGAGGCCTCCTCAGCCCTCCGATTTGGGGAACCTTTCACGTCCATCGTCCACGTTTCTTTACTTCTATTGCCAATTTCTCCTCTCTTAATACAGCAAGCAGCTTTAGACTGAGGCATGTTCTTACCCATCGATCATGATCAACCCTTCCGTGTAATCGTCGATCTGAGTGGGTCCTACCACCTCTTTGTGAATCAGGATCCTGACGTTGTCCGCGCTAGTTCAGATCGCGAAAAGAAGAACAACTGTAGATCTACCTCTACTCTTGTCATGATCGTTGACTCTTTGCAGCTAGTACCACTTTTCGCGATTTGGAATCGCGACTTCCTCTGCACAAGTTTGGCTTGCGAAATCAGCTAGGACCTTAGATCCGCTTCTGCTTTCATCCCTGCTGTCAGATACTTCTGCCTTTTAACTTGTTTCATGATTTGGGAAAGTTCCTTCTATCGAGCATGTTTGCTCAGCAAAACCTCTTTGGGCCGTCAATCGGACTTCGCCTTGATCTTGGCCCTTCATTGTTTGCTAGTTTTAACAGACTGTGCAAATGCCAAACTTTGACCATTCTCTCGTGTCTTTGGCCAAAACCACGATTTATCGTCGCTCTTCTTCCTTGTGCTCCCGGATCATTGGTCTACGACGCCTTTCTCTATCGTCTACGCTGCTGCAAGTCTTCACCTCTGGAGGAATCTACCATCGTAGATTGAGCTCTCTTCATTATATGACGGTCTCAAAACATGGAAAATGTGCCTTTGATAATCTGAAGGGCGTTCACATAATTCTCAAATGAATAGGACCCTTTTCGAGCTCTGTCGGGCCTATAAATCGAATATTGCAAATGGAGTGCTAATAGTTGGCTCCACGAGGGATGCTATCCTCCCAGCGAGGTAGCAAAGAACCCCTATAGACCAAGTGCCAAATCCATTGGGTCGTCCCCAATCTTTCCTTCGAAGCCTCCATTCTGCTCTGAGCTACTGCTTTAGCGAAGTGATGTCACTCTGCAAACCAGTTGTGACTGCAAACCTATGCTTACAACTGAAAATGAAAACAAACTAAAATAGAAATGAAGGAAATGCTCGATTATTTCCGAGCTTATTTGTCCCTACCTACTCTACCTAATCTAGTGTACAATCCCAATTAAGTGAAATCGGACTTCCGATGAAGAAAATCAAGTAGCTTGCCTAATAGTTTTGTTCTCTTTTCATGCTTGATGAAAATGAATGAAATAGATAATGGAAGAAGGCTATAACAAATAAATTGATCTTTATAGCATAGATGTGACCAGTCATTACCATTGCCCAGCCTTTCCATGTATTCTGCTATGGGGTCATAGAAAACACAACAACCTCCAGCATATTCTGTCCTCTGTTCATGGGAAAGCTGTCAAGAACTCCCTTCCTCTGGTGAGCTGTCAGGGTGATACTTGGAATATCCTAGAAAAGGGCCCACATAATCTTTCTCCAATGAAACATCCATCCTTTCGCTCAAAATTTCTGAAACTAGAGCTTCACTTTCTTCATGTGCCTTAGCATGAACGTCCTCCTTTTCTTTAATAGAACCGAGTAGGAATATTCCTCCTTTATGGGGTGATATTCCTGAAGGTAGAAAATTAAAAAATGTATTTATTTGAGGGCTTCTGCCTCCTTCTTCGTGACTCAATGCCTCATCGCAAACTCCTGACGCATCGATAAACAGAGAGAGAGTACATGACTGTTCCTCTTTATCATTTTCTCTTCTGCATAAGTTTATGGAATGCACCATACCCTCTAAATTCTATTTATTTTTAGAGGCTTTAATCATGTGTCGTATTAATTCAAAAGAGGAATAACACAAGGGTAGGCTATCCCCTCCAGCACATTTATCATCCTTCCCTGTCTCAACCTTCTGACTTTGGATTGTAGCTTGATTTTCTCCATTAGCAAACCTTGGTTCTATAACCGGATCTTTAGGTATAGCCTCCATATACTCCTCCTCATACTCATCGTACATAGGTACACCGAAATCCCTTCTAAAATCGTCATTAACGAACCCGGTGCTGAGAAGATTGCAACCTTCAGAAAACAGGCCTACAGAACCATATGCTCCTATATCGGGTTGATCATCTTCCTGTCTAGCAAGTGAAAGCTTCAGCTGAACAGGGACTCTCCCTTTCCGCTTGTAGGGTCCTGCCAATTTTAATGTATCTTTTATTTCACCACCATTGTCTTGTCTTGACAAATTTTTGGACATCTTAAGGTTTTCCTCAACCTCCAAACAATCAGTAAACATATGCTGTAGAGTGGTTGATTTTCTTTCCAAAAGAAGTAAGGATAGTTCAAGAGGAAAGGTGGCTGCATAATAGATCTTAGCAACATTCTCAAGAGGTTGGACTTCCTTGGGCATGTTATAATAAAAGCTTGCAAATCTTCTGTTAAAACTAGATATGGTCTCACCCCCATGCCTCTTCAGGGAATAAAATTCTGAAAGTATTTGATCCAGTGGCCTTCTCCTACCCCAAAAATTTAAAAAGGTGCAAGAAAACTCTTCCCAGGTATTGATGGACTTAGGCTGCAAGTGTTTGAACCATTCTTTAGCATCTCCTTGCAAATACTGGGAAAAATCCTTCATGCAAACATCATCATGTTCTATCTCATAAAGGTCATAGAAATGTTCGAAGGCTTGTAAATGTTTCTCAGCAGTGAAGTCTTTGGATTCTCCATCAAATTTGGGGAGGTACTTGTAATGTTTCGCAGGAAAATCATGGAGAATAGGAGGCAATTGTAGTGGTTTGTACCGACTTGGAATACTGGGAGAGACCAGGTTAGGTGCAATAGATACGCTATTAACCGAGGTTTCATGAGGTTCACAGGGGTGACCTTTAACGTCATGAGCTTCGAGAGAAAAATATTGGTCAAAATAAAATGTACAAGACAATGCAATGCTTTTGGTTCATAAATAAGGATAAACAAGAATATATTCATAGCTATGTTCCAAACGAATTGAACCATAGAAGGTTGTTTTGGTAAATTTAGGAAAGGATAGGAACAAACTTACAAGACAAGACAAGGCATCTTGGAAGAAACGTAAACTTGAGTACCTTAACCTTTCACCATGCATTTTTAGGCCTTACAAGGGGTCCATTTTCTTCGACGGAACCTTCTAGTGTTTCTGACAATTTGATTTCTGGGTCATTCCACCAGCGGAGTCACTGAAGTCAGAATCCTTCAAGAGTGGAGTCACCAGGTGAAAAGTGCACAACCTTCTTGATGTCTGATCATTGTTCACCATCAACAACCATATCTAAAAATATGTCGTTCTTCCCATGGATGATATTCAATCTCGTCCCCAGCAATGGCACCAGTTTGTTACCGTCGGGATTGAGCCCATAGGTTGGGCGGAAAAGGGTTCTCTCTTGGGAAACAGCATAACTACTTTAGACTACACCTCTGGCCATGCGCAGTCAAAGAGGGATCTCTCGCTTGTTTTTAGGTTTACTTCACGTAGGATATTTGATCAAGAACAATCAGGAGGCCAGACTCCTGAATGGGACGGGTGCGTTAATGAAAGATGTAAGTGGGACTATCAGAGTAAGGGACCATTGGCAATGGAGTCAAAGGTCCGGGTAGGGAACATTTTGCAAGAGATAAAGAATGGCGTGAATTTACAAATAGAGGAAAGATAGCCGTCGATCTTGCAATCAAGAGATATTTAGCGGGTGATTAGTAGATGAGAGGGAACAGTCCATCACGCAGAGCACCGACAAGATGAATTCTACATAAATTTAGAAGAAAACTTAAATGAATATCTGAAACAACAGACGGAGCATAGCATGTATGAATTCCAAACTGTTATACTCTCATTTCAGACATGAAAGAAATTAACAAACTGGAATGAAAATATGAAGAACATTTCACGTAAAGAGATTACATATTGAAAGAAGCAAAGACACAGGAATCTCTGCCTTGAAAGACATTCCTTCCTCTGCAAATTTATTCATAACATGGAAATCAGAGACTATTTACAATGGAGAGCGTCAACCCTTGAAAGTTTCCCAACCAACCCTTATCTCCCTCTATTGGGAGCGTATTTATACTATTTCAGTGCTGAGACTATTCTCCGAAACAAACCTAAAAATTGTTTCCAGTCACAATCAAACGTTAACAATCTAGAGAGTGGAACTATCGCCATGATTTAAAAATATGAACAAACATTATGGGGCTTCCGTACATGGTAATTCAAACTGACAGCGCAAAGTTTTATCCATTCAGGTAATTTGGCATAAAAACGATCTTTACATCGCTTGCTGGTGATCTGTTGCTTACTCGGACTACTCTTTGACGTGCTTTTCTGCCTCCTTTGACCAACCTACTTCCTTCAGACTGTGGTGCTCAAAGGCTGACAAGAAAACCCCCTCTCTGGTGCTCAGCCTTTTTCTCAACCCCTTCTTCGTCTGGTAATACTGTTATAGGGAGGAACTGAAAAAAGGGTGGCCATGCATTTGATGATGATAAATGTCTTAAGAGATTTATCATTCTTGTACTGCTTTATCCCTCCTACGAGGAGGGTTTTCTCGCAGGCCACGTAGCTGGGTGTGTATTTAACCTCCTCCTCGCCCATGGAAACGTCGCTAAGTGGAGACTATAGGGGTGGTGATGAAGGCTTCGGACCTCTACTATCCCAGACTGAGCATTTGTGCCAACAGCTCAACCACCATTGTGTGTTGGGACTTTAGAGGCCATGACTGCAACTGCAGGTGTTAGAGAAGCGTCCTTGGGAAGTAAAAACCCATGCACAATGCATCTGAAGGTAGGGATGTGTGGAAATAGTTGAACCTCCCTAGGTGTTTAACATCTGTGCCCCGGTGGTTGGCGCTTTCCTGGCATAGATATCCATAATGGTGAAGAAACAAAATTTTATGTTCGCTAACCATCAATACCCCCTGTCGAACTAGCTTCTCAAATCACACATCCATGGATGTCTGCGAAAGGGAGCAACACTTCTCATAATTCAACCTCTATCCCCCACCGTCTATGCATTTCCATACTTCAACAATTTCGGAGAATGACACTATATAGGGCCAACCGAAACGACCTGGAGAAGGATATACTCTTGAATACCAGTCGACGTGATAGTAGCATGTGTGACGCCAAGGTGGGGATCTTATCCTCTAATGTTTAATTATCTTATCTGGTATGGGTAGGATTTTAAGCACTTCCTGTGTGGCTGTCCAGCTAGTTTTAAAGAATGTGGAGTTGACCTTTCTTTCCTTTTCATTCACTGTGATGGTGGTGCTGAGCAGACTCAGTCCACGGCGTCTCTTCACTTCGTGTAGATGTTTGATTCATCACTTCAAAACCTAAACTTCCTTCTTCCCTACCTTTTTTCTTACGTGAGCCACATGCTGGACCTGTGGAGTTAGGGAAGTTAGTGTCATTGAACAGGATCTTTGCCTTAGGTTTATCAAAAATGGCGTCGAGGGAATCGACCAATTTGTCAGGAGGAATATTACGCATATGAACATCCCTTCCACTGTCATCTCTGCATTGGATGTGAAACTTGTAGCCTTGAGGCCTCCTTAGCCCTCCTTTCATGTCCATCGTCCACGTTTCTTTACTTCTGTCGCCAATTTCTCCTCTCTTGATACAACGAGCAGCTTTAGACCGAGGCGTGTTCTTACCTGTCGATCGTGATCGACCCTTCCATGCAACCGTCGATCTGAGCGGGTCCTACCAGCTCTTTGTGAATCAGGATCCTAACGTTGTCCACACTAGTTCAGATCGTGAAAAGAACCACAGCCGTAGATATACCTCTACTCTTGTCGTGATCATTGATTCTTTGCAGCCGGTACCACTTTTCACGATTTGGAATCGCGACTTCCTCTGCACAAGTTTGGCTTGCGAAATTAGCTGGGGCTGTAGATCCGCTTCTGCTTTCATCCCTACCATCAGATACTTTTACCTTTTAACTTGTTTTACAATTTGGGAAAGTTCCCTCTATTGAGCATGTTTGCTCAGCGAAACTGCTTCAGGCCGTCAATCGGGCTTTGCCTTGATCTTGGCCCTTCATTGTTTTCCAGTTTTAACAGACTTTGCGAATGCCAAACTTTGACCATTCTCTCGCATATTTGGCCAAAACCATGATCTATCGTCACTCTTCTTCCTTGTGCTCCCGGATCATTGGTCTACGATGCCTTTCTCTATCGTCTACGTTGTTGCAAGTCTTCACCTCCGGAGAAATCTACCATTGTAGATTGAACTCTCTTCATTATATGACGGTCTCAAAACATGGAAAATGTGCCTCTGATAATCTGAAGGGCGCTCACATAATTCTCAAATGAATAGGACCCTTTTCGAGCTCTGTCAGGACCATAAATCGACTGTTGCAAACGAAGTGCTAACAGGAGGAAGGGATTATACGGAGATAAAGAAAGAGAGAAAAATACCTAAACCATAGAGCATGAGATGAGAAAAGAATACATGAATTATAAATAAGATCTAAAGAATAGTCTGCAAGATGTGTGCACATACGAACGTTTCCAAACCATTTCGCATTCCAGATGAAGAGCGCCTTTGTGGTTTTTCCCGGATGGGTTTTCATGTTAAACCTTGTGTTTGTGTATATTTAATGTCTGTGTTTATGTCGAATGCATATTTTTTGTGAACGAGTTGATATGAATGTGTCGAGAAGAATCTGTTGTGAATGAACTTATATGTGTGTGTGTGTGTGTGGCAGATCTATTGGTATGATCGTATCGAATGTTAGTTAATGTGTGTTAATGCTTTATGTTACATACTGTTATATTTGCCGACATATCAATAGGATATTTTTTTGAATGGATGTATGAAACAAAAGTCTATTTAATGGTTTCGGTCGAGTGACCTAATAATGTTGTGATAGATAAATTCCCTGACATAACTGTAGAAACCAGGTTCTTAAAATTCCCATAAGATATCTCGAGTGAGACTTCATCTGCATCGTAGGTGTTTCTAACTGAGTTCTTCTCTATCAAGCCGATATATTGGGATTTGTTTTCAAGCAAGGGATATGAACCTGGGTCAACAAAAGAATGCTAACAAATGGTTCTATTTTCAGGACATGAATCATTCTAACGGGGATATGTTTTGGCAACCGACGAAGCCAGAAATTCAAGACTGAGTTTAATATAAGGCATTACAGTTTCCAAGGGAAGGAAGTAAAGGACCGTGGTTGATCCCGACATAATGGTTGGAATGATACCTTTACACATACATTCATGAAATTTTATTTAATGGTTTTCTCATTATATTACATGAGTGGTTGTTGAAGCTAGCGACCTAGAAGAAAACAATTCAAGGTGGAGAACCTGCAGAGTGGAGTCCTCAACTGATCCAATGGCTGAAAAGAGATAGTAATCTTATATCTAGGGATGTCAACTTCTATTTTGTTAGTATTTTGGGTGGATATATCAAAGAAATTGCAGTGGACATGATAAGGTCATACAGTGAAACGAAAAGAGAATTTTTTCAAGAACCTAGAGGTCGTTATTTGAAATCTTTGAAACTGTGGATAAAGATGCTAGTATGTGAAAAAGGGATCCTGAGAATAGATTCCAGTGGATAAATATTTGTGTGCAGAGACCCGAGGTTATGTCGCAAGAAAGTTTTGAATAAAATGGATCAGAGTAAGATGAGATGTTTTCTGGTGATAGTGAGACTGAGTTAGGAAGTTGACGCATGAGGAGTGGAAGAATATTTTGATTGGGAAAAAGAAGAATGACTGTGATGAGAAGAGGAAGTTGCAATGAGACTTAACGAGAGGACTACGAGTTGGTATCACACCTTGACAAAGGATCTTGCGACAAAGAAGAGGAATACCAGCTTATATCTAAAGAGGAAGAAGAAGAAGAAGAAGAAGTACCAAATCCAAATCAATATTATGACATACCCCCAACCCCGCATACATCTCCAAAACTTGAGGTAAGGTATAAAAACACATCACCCAGTGGTTTTGTCATTCATAATAAGAGTAATAGTGGAAATAGCAGTCAAGAAACTCCCACTGTTGGAATATCAATCAATATTGAGAGTTGGGGGATGAATTAGTATTAATCAATTTATTTAAATTTTTATCACTTAAAACAAAATTGTGGAATCCCAATTGGGAAGACCACCAACTCTTTCTATACTGCAAAATTATATTTACAAATAGATTATGTCTACTTCTATAGATAAGGATGCTACAACACTCTATTTACTAGCAACTACTAGAAGGAAGCTATGACCCCTTAGTTTATCATCTACTACTGAAAGGTTTCTACAACACCATGTTTACCAGCTACCACTGCAAGGAGGCTACGAACCCCTTGCAGGCATGTTTCTTTCCCTAGTGCCTATCAATCACCCTTATATTATAATTTGATCTCTAACTACTCTACTTCAATCGATCTCCCAAGTGAATGTACAAAGACTCCTATTTGAAGGTTTAAAGCATTGTTTATATACCCTCAAACATATCTCTTCATCCAACAAGAACATATCTTCATCATGACTCTTCACAAACAAACAAACTAATTCAAAACTACTTCTCAATTTGTCAGTTTTTAACTATGTTTAATTTATCAGTCACGACCTTATGCAGTTGCATTTTTGCAACTTCTTTTCCGCAACAATCTCTCTGCAACAAACCTTTCCACATTTACCTTTCCGCAATTATCTCTCCGAACTGACATTTCTGCAATTTGCGGAAACTCATCCCTTCCGCAATTGTGGGTTGCAGATTGTGGATGTGCATTTTGACTTTTCTCAAAAATTGCTTCTGCAATTTCCTTTCCGCAACTACCTTTTCGCAATGAAATTTCTACAATCGAAAACTTCTTCCTTCCACAATTGCATATTGCGGATTGCGGATCCACATTTTGAGTTTTCTCAAAATTTCTTCCATAATTCATCTTCTACAAGACTTCTTCTACATTGTGCGGATTGCGAATTGTGGATGTGACTCCCAAGCTTGTCGAAATGGTATTCCGCAATCCTGTGAACCTTCGATCGCTTTGCGGAATCCTCCTCATCCATTGACCAGTTATAAAACACGGAACTTCACTTTGGTGCTTTAGAATGTTATCTTCCACGCTTCTTTACTTTGTGGATCATTTTCCTGTCGTCGATCTATTCTCTTGATACAATATGAGTCGTCCAACCTCTGCTAAATAAGCTGACCGTAACTCCATGATTTTGCATTGATTGATCTCCATGATTATGCTTTAGTATGGAATTTCCATCATGTCATCGCTTCCTCTGTTATTACTGAATTCTTTTGACATCAATGACAGTTCCATTCAGCATTCTCCCCCTTTGGCATTGGTGGAAACATCAAAGCATTCTCCCCCTTTGACAATGATGAAAAATGTTTCCTTTCGGTAGTTCCCCCTTTCAACATATCTCCCTGTGTCAACATATCTCCCCCTAACATGCTGCCTTTTATGCTTTTTATTCATTGTAAGGATATTACTCCCAACTTACACCTAAGATGCTCAAATGCTTCTTTGGGTAGTGTCTTAAGGAATATATCAGCAATTTGTTCTTTAGTATCAATAAATTCCAATTTTACAATCTTCTATGACACTTGATCTCTTAGAAGAATGATATTTTATTGGAATGTGTTTTGTTTTGGAGTGCATTACGGGATTTTTTGATATGTTTATGGCACTGTTATTGTCACAATTTATCACTATTGGGTCTTCATATTTTACAAGTAAATATTCCAATGTTTGTTTCATCCAAATGACTTGTGTACAACATGATGCAACAACAATATACTCGGCTTCTGTTGTAGACAATGAAATGGAAGATTGTTTTTCTCTTATCCATGACACCAAGCAACCTCCTAAGTATAATGTTGCTCCACTAGTGCTTTTCTTTTCATCAATACTTCATTCCCAATCTGAATTAGTAAACACTTTTAGAGTGAAGTTATTTCCTTTTGCATATCATAATCCATAATCCACGGTACCTTTTAAATATCTAAGAGTTATTTTTACTGCAACCACATGTGTTTCTTTTGGGGATGATTGGAATCTGGAAACCGATCCTACAACCTGCATTACATCTGGTCTTGTAGTTGTTGTTGGACATGATGGCCACACTGAGAGGGGAGGGTGAATCAATGTGTGAGAAATTTATAAACATTTTACCTTCTTTTAGTCAACCAGAGTATATCAATCATTATATAATCAAATGCATCAGTTCAATCAACCAAAAGTCACAAGGGCATTCATCACATCAAGGAGACACAAGAATATATGTAATTTTATCTTTATTTATGGTACATGGAAGACAACAATATTCTCGATTACAATCACACCAACTCTGTCACAAGACCCATCCTAGTTTTCTTAGTTCCAACTAAGAATGGTTTGAGGAGTCCAATCCTCTAGTGCAAGTCACTACTTGCAAGCTTGATTCCAATCACTGATTGTCATCAATCTACTGCTCAACCATCTCTGCTCATGCTCATCATCTCTGCTCATCATCTCTGCTCATTATCTCTGCTCATTAACACTACTCATCATCTCTGCTCATCAACGTTGCTTCTCATTACTATTGTTGGCCATAGGTTTGCTACTCATCGTTGTTGTTGGTCAAACCTTGCTATAAAATCTCTGGTCATCAAAGGTCTACACATCATCAATCGTCTCATCTCATCATCATCTACAGGTAAGCATCTTAGTGTTCATCAGAGAATACATCATATGTTCATCGTCACATCATTGACATCTTTTCATCAATATCATCAAGGTCTACTAATCTTAAGTTAGTTGTACTTTTCATTGTTTGCATTGTATACTTGGATATATCATTATCATCACACACCACTTGTTCCTACACCATTGAACAGTTATTGTATGGATTCCATTACACTGTACATTCATACAAAGGTCTGCATTTATTCAAAGAAATATCAACGTACACTCACATTTAGAAATTGTATCACAAATACTATAAACACTTCTTCACTGTACTACATTATTTATCAATGTATACCATGCATCACTTCATACAACATCATTCCATTGTATGTGCAATTAGGGAATCATAATTAGTGCATCATGGTCATAGGGTATACATAGAAGAGCATCATTACACCGTAGTATGTATCATAGGTCATTATACAATATCATATGTCATCTTCAGAGAGGGCAATGCAAACATTCCAGGTTCATCATCACTGCATTATGCATGTATGATTGTTCACTACCTGTACATGAGTTTGAACACTATTGTACATACACTTGTTCTCTTCTTGCACACACACATATCACTGTACCCTTTACTGTATATACATATGCTCATAGTTCATCACACTTGTACACATATCACCTTTGAAATTCAACTTTGACTATAAAACTTGTCCATTATTCACACACTTGTGCAATCATTGTACATCTACTTGATTGCTCATCATAGTGTATCATGCATGTATATCATTAACATCACTGAACATCATCACTGTACATCTTTACTGCATCTACTATATATCACATACACACACTCAATCTACTATATATGCCATCAATGTCTTCATTCACTTTGTACATACCTTATACACTTGTCATGCCAAATAGAATCTTGATGGTGTTGAATATTTGGACTATTGGAGTGTTAGAACAATCCACGAGCTAGGACTAGTCAAAGCTTGGGTTTGTGAAAGAGAGTAGCAACACTTCCAAAAACTCGTATTTTCTTATTAAAACTCATAATTGTTGCAAGGTAAGAGGGTAGTACAAAATCGGGACTGTCATAAGTTGACTTATCCCTAAAACAAATGTACCTTCTGCTGATACGAAAAACGTAGTTAACCTCGAGTCTCTTGCTGTTATGAGTTCTACCTCAGTCACTTACAAAAAAAAAATCTCAGTCACAAAAATTCGGATCTACTGCAAGTTTTTAGTTCTAGCCTTAAACCTAAAAACAATTAATGTTCTGCTACTGCAAAACGTCACTGCTCCTAGACCACCTTATTGCTGCAAATTATGGAAGGGCATCATTTCATTTGAGTTGGTGTATCCTCATAAAAACCTTGTTGTTTCTACCCTTACCGTTGCCACCAAAACTCAGGTTTGCTCCAGACCTCTGCTGCTACAACTCATATTGTTTTGAATGTTGGTAAAACACTAGACCAAGTCCAAAAATTCGACTGTCATATAGCAACAAAAAGAAAAAGAAAAACTAAAAACATAGATATTTCTTGCTGTTGCTGTCACAGTCCACTGTTCACACGAATTTACTCAATGCATTTTCCTTAGTTAGTCAAAAACCTCTTAGGTCATTGATAGAGTATATATATACATTTTTCATCATATGTTTTGGGGCCATCCTATTATAATTGTATTTAAAAAAAAAAAAAAAACTCCTGAGCTGACTTCAAAGATGTGGTAAGATTTAAAAATGTAACTTGAATTTTAAATATTTAATTTTAATTTGTCTTAATACTAGGGTCAACCCTTACCATTAAAGTGTCATTAATCCATTAGGGCTTGTTTAAAACATCCTTCACATCCTTAAAAATTCATCCACATCGTCATGGGGTTGTATCAAGCAACTAGGGATTTCAATAGCATGTCATGTGCAAGGTGCCATTATGGGCTTCAAGGTTGTCACCAAATGGTAGCATGGACCATTGTCCACTTCAACATTCAGTCAATATGTGTGTGAGTTCCTTAACCACATCAAGTGCAAACAATGGAAATCAAGTTATTCAAAAAGGTTCCATGAATTCATTAAGTTATTAAAGGCCACATCTTCATGCCATCTAACCATGCAAGTGCAAGTAATGGGTTCCATGACCTTTGCAAGGATACTAGGGTATTCATCAGGGGTTACAAGTCTTCATGGGATTCTTCATCATTCCTGTCAAGGACCATACAAGGTCAACATACCACTTAGTCTGGGACCAAGGAATTCTTTAGGACTTCTTCAACTACCTCATCCACACTGGAAGACCTCCAAAGGTCAAGATTCATCATGAAATCCCTATGGGATAGCTAGGTATTCTCATGGTATACCATGACACCATCAGAGCATGAATGACCATAGAATGGGTCATTAATTCTTATCCATCCCATCTAGAGATTCTCCATCATCCAACAAGGACTCAGGACTATATCCAAGGTCTTCAACACCATTAGCAGGGTCTCAACATATTCAGAAAGGTGGTGGTATCCATATCCATTCTTGTGGGTATAGGGACCTTTCCAATTGGGTACAAGGTTCTTCAAGGTACAAACCAATTGTATAAGGGGTCCAAGGCACTGCAGGTGGGACTTGGTGGAATCAATGACAACCTGTGGGGACACTACAATTCCATGTTGGCATCAATGACAATTTCATCAAAATTTGTTACATATAATAAACTACCAATCATTGAACTATACATAGTATGATAAACTCCTAAATATTCATGATCCTTTCTTAATTTACAACCAATGACCATATGAGTACTAACAGGTTTGGATTCTTCCATTTTGAATTTTTTCAACATCTCTTTTATATACTTAGTTTGTGAGATGAAAATCCCTTTTTTTATTGAGATACTTGTAAACCTAGAAAGAATGTCAGTTCTCCTAACATCAGCATTTAAAATTCCTTCTTCATATCTGAAGCAAAGTTTACACTCGAAATTTGTAAATCCCTTCCAAATATGATATCGTCTACGTAGACCACAACTATGATCATATTTTTGTTTTCAAACTTTATGTATAAATTATTGTCAGTGGCTCCTCTTCCAAATCCTTCAATGCTTTAAATACTTGTCAATTCTTGGGAACCATGCTCTTGGAGCTTGTTTAAGGACATAGAGTTCCTTCTTAAGTTTGCAACATAATTTCTATTTTTTGCTAAGAGAAAACCTTAAGGATACTCAATACAGACTTCTTCAAGTTCTCCATTAAGAAATGCAGATTTACATCCATTTGGTACACTTTGAAGTTTTTGCAGCATGCAAAGGATAAAAACATCCTAATGGCTTCAAGTCTTGCCATAGGTGCAAATGTTTCTTCGAAGTCAACACCTTCTACTTGATCATATCCCTTGAATACTAATCTGGTCGCGTTTCTTGTCACATGACCATGCTCATTGAACTTGTTTTTAAAAATACATTTGGTTCCAATAACATTCATTCCTTTAGTTCTTGGGGTAAGTTACCAAGTTTGGTTCTTCCCTATTTGATCAAGATCTTCATTCATTGCATTTATCCAATCATCACTTTTGGAAACTTCTTTAAATTTTTTGGGTTCTATTATCGAAAGTAGTGCATGTTCTTCATCATACAATAATCTTCTTCTTGTGTTAACTCCTGAATTTTTGTCACCAATTATTTGACATTCGGGATGATTCTTCTGAACCAACCTATATTGTGTGTGCCTAATCTTGGAGAGTATTCATTCTCACTTTCATGTGATTCTTCTTTCTCTAGTTTCTCTCTTCCTTATTCTTCTGACACGTCCTCTTCTTGTGAACTTTCTTCTTTTTCTTTATCCTCTATTTCTTCATCATTAGTTTCTTCAACATCCACACTTTCTAGGATGTGTATTCTTCTTGGTTTAGTATCATCAACAGTTACATTTGCAATTTCTATGATCTTGTGCAACCTTAGAGTATAACACCTGTATGCCTTTTTGGTGGAGGAATATCCAAGAAATATTCCTTCATATGTTCTAGAGTCAAGCTTTCCTAGATTATCATCATCTCCTTTTATGTAGCATTTACTTCCAAAAACTCTAAAATATTTAACTAAAGTTGGTATTCCAAACCATAGCTCATAAGGAGTCTTGTCACCATTCACTTTGAGTTGTCCTCTATTTTGTACATAGACAATTGTATATACTGCTTCTCTCCACTAGCCATCGGGAAGTTTTGCTTCATTAAGCATAGTTCTGGTTTCTTCTTGGATTGTCCTATTCTTTCTCTCAACAACTCCATTTTGCTGAGGAGTTTTTGCTGGTGAAAATTGCCTCTTAATTCCATGAGTTTCACAAAACTCAATGAATTCATTTGAGGTGAATTCTCCACCATTATCTGATCTTAGACATTTAATCTTGTGCTTTGCTTCATTTTCAACAAGTGCTTCAAAGGATTTGAACTTCATAAAGGCTTCTTATTTTTCTTTAATAAATGCCACCCAAGTCATCCTTGTATAATAATTTATTAATAACATAAAATAATAGTCACCTTGGAAGCTTTTAGTCCTTGTTGGCCCACAAAGATCAGTATGAATTATTTCTAATGGATGAGAGGTTTTATGTTCTTTGACTTTGAAGCTTGTTCTTGTTTTCTTCCCATGAAGACAGTGTCTACAAACATGATTTGGTGGTTTTATGATATTTGGCAAGTTCCTTACAGCTCCCTTCTTACTAACTTTTACAAGATTTTCAAAATGCAAGTGCCCCATCCTTCTATGCCATAACAAACTTTCATAAATTTGACTCATATAACATTGTTCTTCATTTTCTAGGATATACACATTGCATGGAGTTCTCACAGCAGTCTTCATCTTCACTAGAATTGTTTGAACAATTATCATCCATGGAATAAAATTTCTTCTTTTTGTTTTTCTTCTTAAAGAACCTTTTGTTCCTTTTTTTATCTTCAGGGCACTCATCATCACCTTCTTGTTTGGGATAAGGGAATTTGGAAGCATAGTGACCAATTTCCCCACAGTTAAAACATTTTACAGGTAATTTCCCTTTGTACATACCACTACCTCTTTTAATATTTTTTATAAGAAGTACTTCTTCATCATCGGACTCTTCTTATTGACTCTTTGTATTATATTTCTTAGATACCTTAGTTTCTTTAAAGGTTGCTTCCTTCTTTTGAGAATTATCTTTCACAATCCTCATTTCATAAGCTATGAGGATCCCATATAGTTCTTCCATGGTGAGTTTATCAATATCTTCTCTATATTCTAGGGTGTAAATATTCGGATTGTAGATCATTAGAAGTGATCTTTGTATTTTTTCAACTACTTCCTTTTCTTTCAATTCTGCTATGAGCTCTTGAATTGCATGAACAATTTCATCAATTCTCTCAAAGTATTCTGAAATATTTTCTTCTTTCTTCATTTTTAGACTTTCAAATTGAGTTTTAAAAGTCTGGAGTTTGGCCCTTTTTACCTTGATGTCTCCTTCATATATTTTCTATAATTTTTCCCAACTCTCCTTTGTTGTTTTTGAATGCATCACTTTGGAAAAGAATGTTCTGGTTAATCCAGCCAAGATTGCATTAACAACTTTATCATTGTATCCAAACTGTTTTATACCTTCAAGATCTGTGTGAGGCATTTTTGGATGTGTATACCATGTTGTTACATACTGCCAAACATCTAGTCCAATAGACATTATATAGCTTCTCATTATAATGCTCCATAAAGCATAATATTCTCCATTGAATATTGGAAGCTTGGAAGATGTCTTTACTTGTTGATCCATAGTGATAAATGGTCTCTCTTCAAGTGTTTAAAATTTTAGCAAAGATCCTTCTTTGATACCAATTGTTGGAATATCAATCAATACTGAGAGGGGGGGTGAATCAATATTAATCAATTTATTTAAATTTTTATCACTTAAAACAAAATCAACAATAAAACATAACACACAATATTATCGTGGATGCCGAATTGTGAAAACCACCAACTCTTTCTATACTACAAAACTATATTTACAAATAGGTTATGCTTGCTGCTATAGACAAGGATGATACAACACCCTATTTATCAGCAACTACTGGAAGGAGGTTGTGACCCCTAGTTTATCAACTACTATTGAAAGGTTGATACAACACCCTATTTAGCATCTACCACTGGAAGGCAGCTACAACCCCCTTGTAGTCATGTTTCCTGCCCTAGTGCCTCCCAACTGCCCTTATATTATAATTTGATCTCTGACTGCTCTACTTCAATCGATCTCCCAATTGAATGTATAAAGAATCTTATTTAAAGGTTTAAAGCATTGTTTATATACCCTCAAACATATCTCTTCATCCAACAATCGCATATCTTCGTCATGACTCTTCACATACAAACAAACTAATTCAAAACTACTTCTTTGTTTGTCATTTTTAAACTTTGTTTAATTTATCATTCGCAACCTTTCACAATTGCATTTCTATAACTTCCTTTTTGCAACAATCTCTATGCAACAAACCTTTCCGCAATTAGCTTTCTGAACCGACCTTTCCGCAATTTGTGGGAACTCGTCCCTTTTGCAATTGCGTGTTGCATATTTTGGATGTGCATTTCAACTTTTCTCGAAAATTTCTTCCACAATTGCCTTTCCGCAACTACCTTTCTGCAATGACCTTTCCACAATCGGAAACTTCTTCCTTCCACAATTGCATATTGCATATTGTGCGTCTACATGTCAACTTTTCTCAAAATTTCTTCTGCAATTTCTCTTCCGCAAGAATTCTTCCACATTTTGTAGATTACGGATTATGGATGTGACTCCCAACCTTCTCAAAATGGTCTTCCACAAATTTTTTTCCGCAAATCCTGTGAACCGTCAATCACTTTGTGGAATCCTCCTCATCCGTTGAACAATTATCAAATATAGAACTTCACTTTGGCGCTCTGGAATGTTATCTTCCATGCCCCTTTACTTTCTGGATCCTTTTCATGTTGTCAATATATTGTCTTGATACAATCTGAGTCATCCAACCTTTGCTAAATAAGTTGGTTGTAAATCCATGATTCTGTGTTGATTGATCTCCTCGATTCTGCTTTAGGATCAACTTTCCATCATGTCATTGCTTCCTTTGTTATTACTAAACTCTTTTGACATCAATGAAAACTCCACTCAACACCCACTAGTAGAATATTTAATTCAACAATACCAAGAGTAAACATAATGGTTGGAAATAATATAAAGTTACTGATATTTAATAGTAATGGGTTATAGGACCCCAAGCAACATTCGTTCCTATGCAAAGCTATATGGACTGTGCAACAGGTCCAAGATAAGGCCATAAAGAAAGCCCAGATGATCACAACCTTTGGAGGTCATGTGATGGATTGGTATATGGAATTATCTATGGTTCTAGCAGGAATCCCTCATAAGAAATTAGATCAAATCTCGACGGGATTAATAGATGAATTTAAGAAGCCTAGATATGAGTCCCAGCATTACAGAAATAAAAGAGACTAAGAAGTTTTCTATGGAGTCTCTTTGTGACTTTGACCAAAGATTTAAAACTCTGATATCCAAAGTAAGTTTTCAGATGTCGGACATCCAACATAAAGAATGTTTTATTGTGGCGATGTTACCGCATATCCGTGCTCCCTTAATGCAACAGAAAATTGTATCACAGAGCGAAGCTCTTGAGCTTGCTATGAAGTTAGAGGCTTCAACGATCGAAGAAAATGGTGCAAGAATGATGCAAATAAAATCGTATCTTTCCAAACTTATGTTGCAACTTTATGATATAAATAAAGGGAAATAAGTGCAGGAGGAACTTTGGTGTACACGATGCAGAATTGAAGGCCACCATAAATATTCATGTCCATCATTTATGAATTATGTTGCATCAGAAGCACCAAATATGATAAATTCTCAAGGAATGCCTTGGTGTAGAATTTGTCATACTAGAGGACATTGGTCAGAGGAATGCTTGTATTTACAAAATATTTTAAGTGCACCAGCCAACCTATATTGTAAGTTCTATCATTTGGAGGGTCACAACAAGAAATGCTGCAGATCATATCAGTTGTTGTAGGAGAAAAGAGTTGACACATACCTAATGAAAAATGATGAACATATGCAAGTTGAGCGAGCTTAGGCGTAATACCCTCATCCTACGGGGGGTGGTATTTTTAGAGGGCAAGGGAGAGGAGGAGGATTTGGTCAAGGAAGAGGCCAAGTTATATGTTATAATTGTGGACATTCTGGACACTTTTCCATAGATTACAATAATCCTACATCGACATGTTCGTATTGTAAAGTGTTTGACCATACTATAGAATAATGCCCTCAATTGATTTCTAAATGGCAAGCCAAAAATGTGGGAAACCAAAACCCACCTTAGAATGCTAATCCAAACATTCATAAGATTTATGTTGAACCGAGGGAGCCAAATATTGTTTTCATAACAAGAAGAGGAATTGCGACTGGAGCATATCAAGAAGTCTCATATAGACAACGAAGAGTTCGATTGTCCCAACAAAATAAAGTACTAGTTGATTTCCAGAAAGAAAAGGAAGTATTCTTGGACGCATGACATGAATTCATCGACATAAATCAAGCATCGAATTCCATTGTTGTCCCCATGTCGAATGAAGGACCAATCTTGGAAATGCCTGAAAGATTCAAACAATTATTTCGAAAGAAACCAACAGAAAAGGTCATAAAATTGAAACGATTATTTAAAAGTTGTTTAGCATTAATACAAGATATATATGCTGTAGAATAATTGTCATCCTTAGTCGAAGAAAAATTCAATATAGAGTTGGACAAAATGCTGGACACGGGCATTACAGAACCTATTGAGGAATCTGAGTGGACTATCCCGATGGTGGTGCACGACAAGAAAATTGCTGGTGAAGTGTGTATCTATGTGGACCTGAGGAAGTTGAATGATTCCTTCCTGCATGACCCCTTTTCAACCTCGTTTACATATGAAGTGTTGGAGAGAATTTGAGGACAAGAAGTATATTCATTTACTGATGGGTTGTCTAGTTACTAATAGATAAGGATTGCAAAGGAATATTGACACAAAACAACCTTTGCGAGAGAATGGGGATGCTTCTAGTATACGGTAATTCCCTTTGGACTCAAGAATGCTCCTGCTATATTTTCTAGGATAGTTGTAGCTTCTTTTAAAGATTTAATTCATAAATTCCTTAAGTATACTTTGATGACTAGATGGTATTTGGGCTCATAAGAGATCACATTGAGAGTCTCAGAATGATGCTGGAACGATGTCGACAGTTCCATATTTCCCTTAATTTAAAGAAGTGTATTTTTTGTGCCCCTTTTGGAATTATGATGGATCATGTGGTTTTTCGTGATGGTATATCGGTGGATCTTGCTAAAATTGTGATTATTTTAGACTTACCACCACTCTTGATAGTAATACGGTTAAGAACTACTTTGAGACATATGGGGTACTATCGAAAATTTATTAGAGGATATGTAGAAGTGACTGCCCCTATGGAGAAATTATTGAAGAAATATGTCAAGTTCTAGTGGAGTGAGCAATGTCAAGAGAGTCTGGATGTTCTTAAAAATAAGATGGTTACAACACCCATATTAGTCTTTCTAGACTGGAAGAAAGAGTTTCATGTACATTTCGATGCATCGTGTCTCGCGCTTGGTGGTGTACTTGCTCAACTAGCTGAAGGTTCTATTGATCATCATATTTCCTTTTCTAGTAGAAAATTATTGATGACAGAGAAGAAATATACTCGGAGAGAAATATAAGGACTCGCTATGGTATATGCTCTTCCAAAGTTTCAACATTATTTGTTGGGGTGACACTTCAAGATGTATACAGACCATTTTGCATTGAAGTATTTGGTCAATAAGCCAGTTTTGGGGGAGAATATTTGTCGATGGCTTCTCCTGTTCGAAGAATTTGACTTTGAAATTATTGTCAAACTGGGTCAACTGAATTCAATACCAGACCATCTGTCACGGTTAGAAAGTGGAGAAGAACATGTGAGTCTTGATGATAATCTTATTGATGCACAACTATTTACAATGAAAATTTTTGATGATCACTACAGATATATTGTACATATATTAACTCCCATATATGCACCAAAAGGCTTTAGCACATTGTAGAAGAAACAGTTAGTCGTAAAGGTTGCATATTTCTAGTTGATCGTTGGGAAATTATACAAAATGGGACCAGATGAAATTCTTCATCATTGTGTCTTGGAACATGAGCGAATGATGGTATTGAATGAAGCACATGTTGGTGTTGCAGGAGTCCATTATGCAGGAAAATAAATAGTGCGTAAGATATTGCAGGAAGGATTGTGGTGGCCTATTATGCATGCATATGCTATAGATTATTGCTGTAGCCGTGGTATCTATCAGAGAACTACAAAACCATCGCAACAAGATGAAAGTCATTGGTACCATAGGTTACTTAGCAGGAATTTGATAAATGGGAAGTTGATTTTGTGGGCCATATCAATCCACTAGGAAAAAAAACACGTGCATGTTATATAATCACTATGACAAACTACCTAACTAGATGGGATGAAGCAGGGGCAGTGATCCGTCGGATCTCAACTTATGTGCATTAAAATTTTATAAAGAATGTGTTTATCAGTTTGCTTACTTCATAAAATAACATTAACAGGAAGTAAGTTCTTAAAAACAGAAGTGAAATGCAAACTGTAGTAAAACCGAGCTGAAACAGAAAGAGAAACACAGCAAAAGAGAGTCACAAACAGAAGTTGATAATGGATTTCACCCCCTCCACTGGGCTACATCTCTGGGTCCCTCTCCAATGGGTACCGATCCAATTAATCTCTTTAAAATGGTACAAAAATGGTTCTAGAATCAACTTCAGCAACTGTAAACAGAATGCTCTACAAAGTATTTAAGACCTCTCTTCTGGAAATTACAATTAGCCTTCGAAAGGAAAAGAAAGCTAAAATATAATAGAGAGTGTCGACTTCTACAGAAACAGCATCTGGACACTTCACAACAAAACTCTTCTCAGAGAAACGATGCTCTGTGCTCTCAACAATCTGAATCCCCCCTTCTTCGGTGGCAGGAATTCCCTATTTAAGCGTTCAGGGGGGGGATAAGTAACAGATTCACCTCCCCATTTCATCACAACTGTTATCTTCTTTATTATCGTTACAACCATATGCTAAAACTGAACCACGCAATCCCGCCAAATCGCTTCCCAAGCGTTATGTTACCACGACGTTCCATAACCCCGAAACGTTGCAACCAACTCCACGCACATGTGTGGACTCACAACATGTTGCACCAAATGCAAACCACCAAACGTTACATCGGATGTGCAACCAATCCACAACTGTTAAGTGAATGTTACCGCACCTTGCAACTGGGCGTAACTGTTTGAAGTCACCACTAACTCCACAAATGTCGCAGCATATCACTAACTTTACAAATGTCGCAGCATATCACTAACTTTACAAATGTCGCAGCAACCGATATATACAGGTCGCAGTGAATGTGATATCTATGTAGCAGCAACCGCGATATATATATGTCGCAGCAACCGTGACCACGTGGGGTTTTCATGAACCATTCGATGTTCCACTCGATGGTGTGCAAACTGCGCGGCCCATGCATAGCTGCGTGGCCCATGCGATAAGTTGCACGGCCCCATGCGATAACTGCATGGCCCATGAGATAAGCTGCGCACCATGCGATAACTGCGTGGCCCATGCGATAAGCTGCGCAGGCTGTTCACATCTTAACCGCCAAGCTTAGTCCTCGCACTATGTTTAGCATATGAGTACAAAACATATGTTATGGTCTTTGAACCATAGATTAATACCCATTGTACCATATTGGATCAGTGTAATTTTTGAAGATGAATAATCCACCGGATCATTCCTCCCCACTGGGAGATTTTTGGACCACCAAAAGCTTGAATCATTCTGTGAGTAAGTGAGGGTACAGCTCCCTCACCTTTCCGATCTCCATCCATCTTGCTTTTCTAGGATGCATGCCTTTCAGCCCCACTCGAAGGTACTCAGCATTCCCCCTTAATGAAGTCCTTACATTTCTGTCAAGAATAACATCATCCTACAACTCTTTCATGTATTCAGGTGCCATATCATCAACTAAAGGAATCTGTATGTTAGTTTCCTCATCCATGATCATAGGAGGCTCATACAGTTTAAGATTCTCAACATTGATAACTGAATAAATTTGCATGTATGGAGGTAAATTCAAGCGAAAAGCATTAGTACCGATATTTTCCAAGATCTCAAAAGGACCATACCTGATAGGATTAAGATTTTTACCTTCACCTTTCATTCTGCCTTTGGTTATATATAACCAAACTCTATCACCAACCTGAAATAGATGATCAACTCGATGCTTGTCATGCCTGGCTTTGTACTTTGCCTGGCTCTTCTCCAACTGTTCCTGAACTGCCTGCTGCACTGCTTGGATTCTCTGAATGAACCTTAGAGCTTTATCTGCATCATGATGTCCATCCACTACATCTCTACCAAAAGAGAAGTCCATCGGTGTTTTTGGTAGATAACCAAAACAAGTTTCAAAAGGAGATATTTTCGTGGAAGAATGAACTGCATTCCTGTAAGCATGATGTATATACTGCAACTGCTCATCCCAAAGTTTAGGATGTTTACTACAATATCCTCTGAGCAGCTGAACCACTATTCTATTCACTACCTCTGTTTGCCCATCGGTCTGTGGATGAAAAGCCATAATTTTCTTCAGTTTAGTATCCATAATCCCCCATAAAGTTGACCAGAATTCTCCCAAGAACTGGGAATCCCGATCAAATACAATAGACATGGGTAGCCCAAAATGTACCCAAACATTCTGAAAGAATAGATGAGCTGTTTGTTCAGCAGTGATCTATTTGTTACATGGCCTTAAGATACACATTTTGTTGAATCTATCCACAACAACATATAGGTAATCATGCCCTTTTCTAGACATAGGTATTCCTCCTACAAAGTCCATAGAAATGCTTTCCCAGGGACGAGAAGAAACTGGAATAGGAGTGTACAAACCCAATTTCCTATTGCTAGGCTTACTTGTTGCACACATAACACAACCTCTTATGTATTTAGCTACAATTTCTTGCATCTGAGGCCAATAACAGTGATTATGTAATATAGACAGTGTTTTGCTTACTCCAAAATGTCCTGCAATCAATGAACTATGTGCTTCTCGAATCACATGCACTCTCTCTTTCTCTAGAATACAAAGTTTACCAAGATGATACAAGAGTTGATTATGCACATAATAGTTCTCTTCTTGTTTACCATGTATTAGTGATGCATATACTTTCTTAAAATCTTTATCTTCTGCATACTGTTCAATATAACTTTCATGTGTTAATGAACTGTTTTGAAGAATGATTGAAGCATTTGTAGGAGGCCTTGATAACATGTCTGCTACCTTATTATGAATTCCCTTTTTGTACTTAATTACGAGATGAAACTGTTGTAAGAATCCCATCCATCTTAAATGCCTACTTTGTTGTATTTTAGTTTGAGATTGTAAATATTGAAGTGGCTGATGATTAGTATGTATGACGGTTTCTTTTCCCATGATATAATGTTTCCAATTCTTTACACTCTGTACTAAAGCATACAACTCTTTGTCGTAAGTCGGATAGTTACTTACCACAGTAGAGAACGTTTCTGAATGGTAACAGACTGGCTTCCTTCCTTGCATCAAAACAGCTCCCATGGCAAACCCACTGGCATCGGTTTCGATCTCAAATGGCTGCTGCAAATCTGGCAATGTCAGAACTGGTGCTGTGCTAATCCTTTCCTTCAAAGTGTCAAAGGATCTCTGATGCTTGCCTCCCCACTGGAAAACTTCGTTAACGCTTGTCAACGCATGTAATGGAGCAGCAATGGAAGAAAACCCAGAAATGAATTTCCTCCAATACTGAACCGCACCCAGAAAAATTCTGATTTCAATAACGGTGTTAGGTCGTGGCCAGTTTACAATGACAGCAACCTTCGTTGGGTCCACTTGCAGGTGGCCTCCACCAATAATATGGCCTAGATATACTAAAGAAGTTTTAGCAAATTCACATTTGGACATCTTTACATAAAGCTTCTCCTTCCTTAGTACATCTAAAACTTTCTTCACATGTACAATGTGTTCTCCCTAGGTTTTTCTAAACAAAAGGATATCATCTAGATATACAATTACAAAATCATCAATGAATGAATGAAAGACATCATTCATGACCCGCATGAAAGTAGCAGGTGCATTACAGAGCCCGAAAGGCATCACAAGTCATTCATACAAACTCTGTTTTGTTTTAAACGCTGTTTTCCAGGCGTCATTTTCAGCAACACGTATTTGATGATACCCACTACGCAGATCCAATTTTGTAAAGTAAGTTGCATGTTTCAACTGATCAAGAAAATCATCAATGCGAGGAAGAGGATACCTATTTTTAATGGTGATTTTGTTAAGGGCCCTATAGTCGATGCACATCCTCCAAGACCCATCCTTCTTCGGAACCAAGACTATAGGAGAGCCACAAGGAGAAGTGCTTGGCCGGATGACCCCCTTCTCAATCATCTCCTAAACCTGCTTCTTGATTTCCTCATTCTGCATTACATACATCCGGTAGATAGCTATGTTCGGGAGTGGCACATCCTGCTGCAAATGTATCTCATGTTGAATCTCTCTCTTTGGTGGTAACCCTTTCAGATCTTGAAACAAATCATCATACTCAAAAATGATTTCAATCAGTTCAGATTTATGCTTAGGGTCACATCCTTCAAAATATTTAGAGATCTCATCATTTTTCACCTTAACCATCATTAACAAAAATTCTTACTAGCATTTACCAGCCTCTTCATTTGTCCTGCAAAAACTATTGCTAGATTGGGTTTTGTCGTACAATATACTCTACACCATCTTTAAAAAGATGATACTTATTCTGCTCTCTATAAAAGACTGCTTTCAGGTCATACAAATATGGGCTCCCAAGTACAATTCCACAAATGTCAAGTGGTACGACATCTAGTTCTACCTCATCCATGAACTTTTCAGTAATGGAAAACTTCAATACATATTTCTTTGTAACTTGCAATTGTGTATCATTAGTAACCCAACCAAGAGGATAGGGTTTTTCATGAGGCATAGTAATTAAATGCAATTTCTTAACCACTTCTTTTGATATCATATTTACTTGTGAACCACTATCAAACAATGTATCAATCTTTGTGTGATTTGTAATGACATGAACATGAAACAATGCACTTCTATTTTTATCATTTTGCTTTGAAGTAGATGGCAGATTTGTACTTGCAGTAGAACTTGCTTTTGCATCAATGGGAAGTGAAATACTTTTATTCTTACCCTGGATTCCGACAGCTGTAACCTTCGTTTCATCACCTGAGTCGGGTCCTAAGTCTTGAATAACTGTTGCATTAGATTTTGCTTTGCCTTTATATTTGTTTCCTCTGTACTTCTTTGGCCTTAACTCCGGATGAAGTTTCCAACACTTAGAGACATCATGTCCCTTCTGACAATGCGAACATGTAGGCTTTTCACCCTCTTTCTTAACAGTAGCCATCTTCTTTTGTCCCTTATCTTTACCTTTCAATTTGCTGTCAAATTTAAATGATTTCTTCACAAAATTATCATTAGCATGCTTACCCCTAGCTTCTAAATGTGTATCTTGAACACATACATCATCCAAAGTACTGGGGTTAAACATCAACAAAGTATGTCGCAAGTAAGAATGCATGCCACCAATGTACTTAAGAAGAGTTTCTTGCATATCCAATGCAACATTCAATGCAATAGCCCTCTTTCTAAATTCATGAGTATATTCCTGAATGCTTTGTCCTTTAGCTTGTCTAAAAGTTTGCCAGCTCATTATTAATTGTTGCATGTGACCTAAAGGATAAAATTTCTTTCTTAACACTTCAATGAATTCATTCCAAACTGAAATAATTTTACCATTCTTTAGAAGATCTTGCTGAATCTTGCTCTCCCACCAAGTAAGAGCCATTCCACTCATTCTCAAAGTGGCCAATTGAATCCTGGAAGGGTCATCAGTATTGCCCTGCACCCTGCAATATACTTCAAGCTGCTTGATCCAATTGTCTAACTTTTCAGCATCTAAATCTCCATTATAAATTGGCAATTCGAATTTAACATCCAATTTGAAATAAGGCATATTAGGACTTGCATTATTTGAATGAGAAGTATGAGAAGAAGAGAAAGTTTGATTAGTTTCAGGAGGATCACCATCACCTCCTACTCCTTTACCCTTTTCTTCCTTCTTCACTTCTGCATCTTTGGATGAAGATCCTTCTTCTTTCTTATTCCTTTCTGCTCGCTCATCGAGTATAATTTCCATCATGGCTTTCATGCTCATAAAAGCCTCCAAAAACTCAGTTTCAGAAATAACAGGTTTTTCCCGTTCTGCATGTCCTTCTTCTTCCCCTCGTGGAGAAGACATGGTTCTTGAGAATGTTCTCCTTGAGCTAATATCAGGATCTCCCTCAATTAATTCTCCTTCACCACGCTTTAACCTGAACCTGGTAAGCATTCACAAACCTGCATCGGCAGTTAACCTGCTCTGATAGCATAATATGATCCGTCGGATCTCAACTTGTGTGCATTAAAAGTTTATAAACAATGCGTTTATCAGTTTGCTTACTTCATAAAATAGCATTAATAGGAAGTAAGTGCTTAAAAACAAAAGTGAAATGAAAATTGTAGTAAAATCGAGCTGAAACAGAAAGAGAAACACAACAAAAGAGAGTCACAAATAGAAGTTGATAACGGAGTTCACCCCCTCCACTGGGATACGTCTCCGGGACCCTCTCCAATGGGTACCGATCCAATTAATCTCTTTAAAATGGTACAAAAATGGTTCTGGAATCAACTTCAGCAACTGTAAATAGAATGTTGTACAAAGCATTTAAGACCTCTCTTCTGGAAATTACAATTAGCCTTCGAAAGGAAAAGAAAGCTAAAATATAATAGAGAGTGTCGACTTCTACAGCAACAGCATCTGGACACTTCATAGCAAAACTCTTCTCAGAGAAACGATGCTCTGTGCTCTCAACAATCTGAATCCCCCCTTATTCGGTGGCAGGAATTCCCTATTTAAGCGTTCAGGGGGGGGATAAGTAACGGATTCGCCTCCCCCTTTCATCACAGCTGTTATCTTCTTTATTATCGTTACAACCATATGCTAAAACTGAACCAGGAAATCCCGCCAAATAGATTCCCAAGCGTTATGTTACCACGATGTTCCATAACCCCGAAACGTTGCAACCAACTCCACACACATGTGTGGACTCACAACACGTTGCACCATATGCAAACCGCCAAACATTACATCGGATGTGCAACCAATCCACAACTGTTAAGTGAATGTTACCGCACCTTGCAACTGGGCGTAACCGTTTGAAGTCACCACTAACTCCACAAATTTCGCAGCATATCACTAACTTTACAAATGTCGTAGCATATCACTAACTTTACAAATGTCGCAGCAACCGATATATACAGGTCGCAGCGAACGTGATATCTATGTCGCAGCAACTGCGATATATATATGTCGCAGCAACCGTGACCGTGTGGGATTTTCACGAACCATTCGATGTTCCACTCGATGGTGCGCAAACTGCGCAGCCCATGCATAGTTGCGTGGCCCATGCGATAAGCTGTGCGGCCCCATGCGATAACTACACGGCCCATGTGATAAGCTGCACACCATGCGATAATTGCATGGCCCATGCGATAAGCTGCGCGGGCTGTTCACATCTTAACCGCCAAGCTTAGTCCTCGCACTATGTTTAGCATATGAGTACAAAACATATGTTATGGTCTTTGAACCATAGATTAATACCCATTGTACAATATTGGATCAGTGTAATTTTTGAAGATGAATAATCCACCGGATCATCCAGTAAAGGATTGTACCGCTGCAATTACTGCAATATTTTTGTTTGAAAATGTAGTGACCCGATTTGGATGCCCTAAGATTTTGATAAGCGATCAAGGCACACATTTTGTGAATCATTTGATTGATAAAATAACTAAATAATTCCATATTCAACATTAGAAGATGACACTATATCACCCCCAAGTGAATGGTGTTGTCAATGAATTTAATAAGATATTGGAGAATGCATTGAAAAGGATATGTAATTTTCATAGGGAATATTTGGATCATAATATATCTGTGGTATTATGGGATTATCGCACAACCTGTAAAAAGTTGATAGGTCAAACTCCGTTCAAACTGGTTTATGGATAAGAGGTTGTCATGGCAATGGAATATATTGTACCTAGCCTTAGGATAGTTGTGATTACATAGATGACAGATGTTGGTGTTGTAGAGGAAATATTTCTGCAGCTTGTACAGTTAGAATAAGAGTTCTTTGTCGCAGACTATCATTAGAATTTTGAGAAGGAGCGACAGAAATGTTGGCATGACCTCCATATTAAGAGTAAGAAGTTCTGGGTCGGAGATATTGTTCCTCTATATGATAGTAAATTTTGAAGCATCCTGGATAGCTTCGAACACATTGGCAAGGACCATATGTTTTCATCCATGTCACTGAAGGAGGAGTAGTACAGTTACAAAAGTTAGATGGAACACCCTTCAAGGGGTTGGTGAATGGAATTCGGTCAAAGCCTTATCACGATAGCTGCACTTTGGTCGGATGATAGTTCAAAAAGAGAAGGAAAAGAGTAAAAAAAAAGTCTCAAGTTTGAGTGTTTTCATCACAATATTATGAGTGTTTTATTTCAAATTTATGAGTGTTTTAGTTCAATCTTATGAGTTTTTTTGTCGCAAGATTATGAGTGTTTCACAAAATAAGAAAATTTGTCACATAAAAATAATTGTGTCACAGACTATCTATCTGTCATGGAAGAAGAATTGTGTCGTAGACTATATGTCTGTCACATAGAACAATTGTTATCACAAAGTATAGAATGTTGTCGTGGACTACAGGTCTATCGCACAAGAGAATTTATGTTGCAAGGGAATAATTGTTGTCACGTGATGGATTTTGGTCGCAACAGATAGTTGACTAGTAGTTAATTTGAGGACGCGAGAGATTTTGACACCATTCGTTTTTGTCACATATTCCATTAATGCACAATAACTACCATTGAACTAATAGGCGAAGTGATGGTTTGAACAGTGATTTCTTTGAAATGATTAGAAATATTTCTCCATTTGAAGGAAATCGTCGCTACCTTCCCCATTTAGTAAAAGAAAGTGTGAGTGAATGACTTATTGAATGTATCAATATAATTCATCTTCCTTCCAAAGCTTCATCATTTAATTGCATCTGACTGGCTAAAATATTGCACTGAATTGTCTATCTACAACTGTTTGAGCCGAAGTGATTTTATCAGAGCATGATCATTTTCATCTTGAGCATAAGCATTATTTAATAATCAGGCGTCAATATTACATCACCTACACCCATCATGGAAGAACATACATAAGTTTTTTCACAACCACCACTGATGATAGAATTTGTTTTACTGTCGAACCAGCCTGATCCATCAAAAAGAAAACACTATGGTTGAAAACTAAGAACAATAACACCTCCACCTGATGTTGAGGAACATGATATGGGTCGACCATATTGTTACCTGATTATGTTCCACCATGACCAAAAGAGGCTCCGAAGATTACTATTGGAAAAATTTATAAATACCAGTTACTAACACTAGTGATACCCAAAGGAGTTCAGGTGATGACAAATATTATACTGAACTTGCAGAAAATGGGGTTCATTGACCATGACCTTTGGAAGTTACCTAAACTTGAGATGAAAAGATACATGATTAATATCAGAGAGACTGAATATTGACCTATTCATGTGGTCTCAATGGTCTGGGTGAGAGAATTGGATAAATCCATATTGTTGTCGCTGATGCATACGCCACATTTTGGTCGCACAACAGAATTTAATGCATTCGTGAAACAATTGCTGGTGTGTTTTCAGGAACAATGCATATGGCTCCATAGAATTATCTCAATAAACACCAATCTCATAACATCTATCACATGACTTCCTCTTGCATGAGTCGACCCAATGCCCTTATTCGCTAGAAAGGACCAAGATACCGCTCTTATTAACAGAATGAAGGAGAAGTATGATCTGACCAGAGATAAGAGAGGATTTTCCATTGCCTCTATAAATGACACTATTGTTCAGTTCATCTCTAAGGTATTATCCATCAATATGCTAATAAAAATACGATTGAATCAATGCATCGCTAGAACAATTGTTGTGGTAGAGTAGTGTGCATTGGGTGTCCAAATGAATTGGTCGACCTATCTGTTGAATGAGTTATTAGCATATGTTGCAGATGCACAAGAAAAGGGTAATCCATTTAACTATTCATGGTTCTTGATTTTGATTTTATGTGTCACATGCGTAGAACTGTCGAACTACCAAGGGGTAGATGTCGTTGTACCATGCAGAGGAGAAAGATACCAGAATCTATGTTTCAATAAAGAGAACCCCCAATGAAAAAAAGATAACAATATTGCATTTTTCTTACAAGGAGAGGCACTTAGGAATTTTATTAATAAACATACAATAATAACAAAGGAAACCTTCAAATTTTTTCACAATATTCTAAGATTTTTGGTTGGGGTCCATCACCTATTCTTATAGTTGCAACAAGACCCATAGAACCAGTGGTTAGCTATGTAGTTTCAACTATCTGCTGAAGAGATTGACACGACTATTCAAGATTGACCTGAATAATGGAGAGTACCTGTCGTAGAGGACCAAATCTTTACAGAAGTTGAACCACAACAGGATGACCCGCTTGAGAAGCATAATGGAAATCAAGGAGGAGATACACCAGTTGAAAGTAGCTCTTTGGACGACAGTAAAAATGAATCCATTGTGACCCTGGTAGATCCAGAGTTGGGGGACAAAAGAAAACAATCTGAAAAGTATGAGTAGAGTTGTGAGAAGAGGAAGGCCGAAAAATCATCTGTATTTTTCGGTCTTATAAATTATGATTATAACCTCATATCAGGCATAATAGAAGAAGTATCAAATGAAAGATTCAAGAATATGGATGAACGACTCACTAAATTGGTAAGCAACATTACCGTTTTACTGCAGATTCTTTGTATTGTTGTAAAAGAAGTTAGAGTAGCAGTCGACCAAGCACCATATTCGACTATATCATAGGAAAAAGTTGGATCATCTGAAGAGTGACCTTTCGAGACATCATCGACGACCCCACAAACAAACATTCAAGTAGTTGGTAAAGAAATTGACTTAGGAACGTTGGAGCTCAATACAGTATTCAAGGATCTTGGTAATGTGACTTTTGATTTTTCCGTAGTACCAATATATTAATTTCATACTATTCAACATGCTACAATAGAAGAGATGAAAACAAGAGAGCATGCAATATTTGGACAACTCAATACATCAAAGAAAACCATTTCATTGTTGAAGCATATAGTCAAGGAAATAGATCAGAAAGAAAAAACCTGGCAGGAGGACAGGAAGCGACTGGATGCGGCTCTTACACTCACTTGTAACAACTTCACAAATGAAGGCATTACACCAGAGATGTTCTCAGAAGAAAACATTTTCCAACTAGGTGAGGTCACTAAGAACCTCTGCAAGCGAGTCACAGAGTTGGAATCAAAGATGAGTCCCAGTACACCTCTATAGGTACTAGAAGAGAGAAGGAAGGAAGCAACTAAGGCTACTCAGAATATTGAGGAGGCAGAGCCACTTTGTGCTAAAGCAGTCAAACATGTTTCTCGGTCGTGGGAAGAATTGATAGATGACACAGAGATTGCATAGGTTACAGAGTAGTTTCATACTACTGAAGAAGATTTTAATAAGATGAAGAATGACTTGAAGAAATTTTCCACAGCGGAAAACATGACTAAGGCTACCGACCTTAAGAGATTATAGCAGCAAGTAGTAGTACTGCAGACATAATAAAAACAAAAAACAGATCGTGTCGACGAGCTACAAGCGAAAGAAGAAAAAGTTACAGGTGTTATTCGACCTATTCATGAGAAGGTGCCACAAGATTTGGATTCAATAAGAATGACAACTTTGGAACATATCATTTCCGAAATTGTGGAACAATTGAAGACAATACACGAAGAGGTGTGCCAAGAAACAAAATAGGCCGTGAAAATCTTTCAAGATTTTCAATCTTTTAAGGTTTTCAGAGAAAGGTTGCACTAACTGATATTTCAGACTAATGTGGCTCAGTACACGCCATGGGCGAGTGTTGGGGGCATGTTGGCCCTAGGAAAAGTTAGACAGAATTTTGCTCGAAAAGATGAATATTCTGGTCCCAAGACGAGCAAAATATACGACAGAAGAAGATACAGAAAAAGAGAAGAAAAGCAGTCGAAACAAGGAGTTTGACTTATTTTTGGTAAATAATTAGCTAGACGAATAGTTTTATTTTGGCAATAAAATATGATTGTAATGTGGGCCGATAGTGCCTATTTTTAGATGTAATGGGATTTGTTAAATTAGAAATACAATCTGTCAACTGACAGTTGAGAGGAATTCGACGATTAAATCAAGAAGTGTAAAATCATAAAAGCATTGATCCAGGCTTCATGTGGATGATGTAGGACGGTCTTGAAGGAAGGGATTAGACAAAGATAGAGAAAGAGAGAAAAAGACCTAAACTAGAGAGCATAAGATGAGAAAATAATACATGAATTGTAAAGAAGATCGAAAGAATAATGTGCAAGCTGCATCCGCTGACCAAAGGTGCCAAACCATTTCTCACGCTAGATGAAGAGCACCTTTGTGGTTTTTCCTGGATGGGTTTCCACGTTTAACCTTGTGGATATATGTCTTTAATGTATGTGTTTATGTTGAATGCATATTTGTTGTGAATGAGTTTATCTGAATGTGTCGAGCAAAATATATTGTGAATGAACTTATATATATGTGTCACACATCTATTGATATGATCGTATGGAATGTTAGTTAATGTGGGTTAAAGCTTTATGTTACATATTGTTATATATGTTGATGGATCAATAGGATATCTTCTTGAATGAATGTATGAAACATAAGTCTATTTACTGGTTTCAGTCGAGTGACCTGATAATGTTTTGATAGAGAAATTCCTCAACATATCTGCAGAAACCTAGTTTTGGCAGTTCCCATAACATATCTCAGGTGAGACTTCATCTGCTTTGCAGGTGTTTTCGACGGAGTTATTATATGTTGATCGATATCTTGGGATTCGTTGATGAACAAGGGACCTGAACCTGGTTCAATAGAAAGAACGCTAACAGTTTCAATTTCGATAGAAAGAATAGTAAGGGGCATAAGTGCAATGACAATAAATTATTCTACATATCTTATGAAAATGAAGAAGATTATGAACTGGAACAGTCTCAAGATATAGAACTAGAAGATACTAATCCAACCATATCCTTTCATGCATTGGATAAGAGCAGTGCTCCTCAAACTCTTAAGATAGAAAGTTATATAAAACAAAAACTAATTGTGTTGATTGATTCAAGTAGTAACCATAACTTCATTAATTTCAAATTAACCAAATTCTTAAACTTCGACCTTTCCCAGAGAAGTATTCCAGTAAAAAAGATTATATGTGATATTTAATGTGTGATCAATGGGATTTCGTCGAAGAAATATGAAGAACTAAGAAAATAATTTGTAGTAACAATCAGAAGAGAAAAATCGTTGAACGATAACTTATCCAAAGAATAATCGATTTCATTACATAATCTAAGGAATAACGATCACATCTTGGTTTTGAACATGGGAAAGGGAAATGGGACACAGTTGTTATGGATAGAGAGAAGTATGATTGTAAGATGTTAAAACAAATTTCCAGCGATAGTTATAAAAAGTTTATCTGTGACTCGAGCAAAAAACATGTGAAAGAGGTGTCTTCGGTAATAAATAATTCATATCTTCATGAGAAAACAAAAGAAATACCACTACGAAAGAATCCTATAGTCCCTCATATTTATGGATTACCAAAGGTGCATAAATAAAATGTTCCATTGAGACCGAATGTAAATACTATTGGCTCTCCAACATACAAATTGGGAAATATTCCTGGTGAAGAAGCTCAAATGCTTGGTTGGGCACAAACAACCCTTTGTTAAAAATTCCACACATATGGTTGAAGAAATTAATGGTTTAATATTGGAAGAGGAGGATACAATGTTGAGTTTTGAAATGTATTTCCATATGTTGTCACCTTACATACACCTGGGAGTTAAACGCAACATAAATATTCAAGTTTCTAGGTGTGTCCTTGGGAGCAAGTCTTGAGTCAAGTATTGTCACTTGATATTGACTCCTTCGTTTACGTGAAACTCCTAAAGAAGCCAAGGGGGGTGGTCCCTAAGAAAGGTTTAACTAATTTCGCATGTGTTTTAGTCGTTAATGATGGAAGTAAGTCTTTTAGGAGTTTTTTCGAAGTAAAATACGGACATAAGTTTGTTGTAAAAATGATAAATATTTCACTAGCATATATATAATAACATCAACATATAAGGATTTAGCAACAATTAAAGTTGATAATAAGAAAAAAGTAGAATGTTGCAAATTTAGATCAGTTCCAATGGAGTTAGAGTAGAAGAAATAATGTTGTCAAAAGATTAAATGTTTTGCAATGTATTATTGGTCAGTTTTAATTATTAAAAGATGAATTGAATTATGGGAAAGAGATTATTGATATATTGTAAAGTACTGAGAATATGTATGGAATATGATGAAGGTGGTTCTTCACTCAGAAATGTTGGCTAGATAAAAGTCTCTGACAAATGTCCAACACTACACCAACAAGGGTGTAGCGTGACGGTATCCCGAGGTCACAATCCAACGGTTCCTGCTTCTTTTGAAGAATTTCCCACAATGTCAAATATGGCTATGCCATATTTTTGTAATGTTTTCAGGAGTTAATTTTATTAATGGATTGTTAAGTTAATGTGTGTAAATTAAAAAATGTCGCAAATCGTTTTTTATTTCCCAACGACCAGAACAATCCCACAGAGGGAAAGAGCATACACAAGGTTTGCAGCGAAGTGTATGTTCCAATTAAAGAAAACAAAATTGTTGTAAAAAAAATGAAAAAATGGATCCGTAAACTATATGTCACTTTCTCATCATCCACCAATAATCGGAAAGCCCTTTGTTTGGTGGCGAGAGCATACTTCGTGGCAACAATTCAGGTTTGAAATTATTATTTTATGCTAAGATTAAATCAAAAAATATAATTGAAAATTTATTACACTATACAACCTTTCTAGAATATGGATTGTGTGCATGTGTGTTATAAAAAAGAAAACCACAAAGAACACTGTGAATCCCCCCAGGGGGGATGGAGTGTGGGCGTTTTGTAGCCCACTTGCTTTCTTTATTATTAAACTTTACAAAGTGATAAAATGATAAAACAAATTGCACTTTAATCCTTGAAAATGGGTCGAAATTATTACAAGCTTAATGGAAGAGAAGAGGAATGAAGAAAGGGGATGAAAGAAGGATTTTTTGGTGTCCCTGGTGACCCAAAACCTGGTTTTTAAGAAATATGCCCTTCTCATTTTGTTAAAACCTTCTAAAAATCAGCGAGAAAAAATTTTAGAATCCCATGAATGAGTCAAATCAAAGTGCATAGTCTTACACTACTCAAAATACTTAAAATTGTGAAATTTTACTTGAAAAAAGCACTTTGACAAAATACTTTGGATCTAGTTCGAGATGAAAATTTTTACAGAGTTATATATCTTATACATATGCATAAGTAAAATAATTTTTTTAATTTCATATTATTCATCTAACTTTTCTTAAGCATGAAGAACCGTTAACCGAGAGAATGCTTGAAGTTTTAAGATGGGAGAAAGAAATCCTCAAGCCTGAGCTTGAATGGTATGAAGGAGGAGAAGGATATGCAAATTGTTGGAGTTTTGTGTAACTTCGGAAGACATTATTCACTTGTGCCTCCTTTGGGAGTTTGATCTTGTTGTAATTCATCATACAAACCCTATAAAGAACAATGTAACCTTGGGGTGAAAAGCCAGCAATAAAAGAAATAAAATAAAAATTATAAAAAGGTTTTTATTGCTCCCCAAGAGAAGTCGGCCCAGTAGATTTTCCTAGTGGAAAATTAGTATAAATAAGAGGCGCCTCCTCCTCATTATAAACACATTAGCATAAGAGAAGTTCGCAATTTATGGGAGAGAGAAGTTCGCATATACTAAAGGAGAAGACTATTTTTAGGGATTCTATCTCTGAAAGATACTTCTATCTTTTCTCTTTCTTCATTGTACACTGATCTCAGAATTATTATCTCTAGACGAAGGTTGTTGGGTTTTTTCCCATTCGGGTTTCCCGAGATAAACCTACTTGTGTTATTGTTATGTGCTTTGTCTATCTTCTAGTGATCCTATTGATAAAACAATTAAGATATAGTGCTATAATCTTATGAAAATATAACATGGTATCAGTGCAGTCTTAGAAGAAACCATTGCTGGAACTTTGTCGGAAACCTGCCGGAACTAAGGTTTCATCTTTCCAAGTCTTCACTCAACCTTTTGACAGAAAAAAAATCCATGGGAATTTCTCTCTAAGGAGGCCGCATATTTTGTGAAGATAGAATTAAATTTTGAGAATTTTCAATTTTTGACCTAATTCTGCAGCTGCAACAAAAATTATGGTTTCAGTTTTTTACCTACTCCCTCCACAATGTTGGCTTGAATCTACCACTTCTTAGATCACCTCTCTAGGGTGCATTTATCTATGGAGTTAGTTTTCCAAAACTCCAACCTTCATTTTTGACCTATTCTCTGTGTTAACACCTGTATTCAACAAAAGAGATATAAGACTAAGGTGAGGTAAGATTGTGTTGTTTAAATACTTTGGGTTAAAGGCATAGTACAAAGGAGACCTGATAGTCTAAAGAGCAGCCGAGTTGAAATAAATCATGAGCTGTGATTGAAAGGAGGAGCAAATCCATGGCTGATACTCCTTCCGCCCGTCAAGACATGCGAGTAAGATAAGGGAAGTTCGGGCCTTTAGCCGCCTGCACACATGGGGGGTTCTAACATTTGTTCGGGGTTGATCTACGGCTCATGCTAAATTCGTCGTCTGAAAGTGCAAGGTAGTTAACGAAATGGAGGACCGGCGGAAACACATGTAATCCTCTCAATCCGACGGTGGAGAGACGGAATCGGATCCCATCGGCGGTCGGGATCGATTCCTCAGCCGGAACTCGCTCGACGGATAAGCGTCAGGGCTTCCAGCGGAAAGGATGCGTGGAAGTTGATCCAACGTCCGAGGAGTGAAGACGGCATAGATCGACGGATATGTTGGTTCCCGGGAAATTAACGTGCACGCGGAATAACCTTTGAGCCACCCAGCAGAATTGGTTGCGTTCCGCTTGATCCGACGGTTGGAGATCAGAGCATAGTGGATCAACGGCTGACAATGATTCCGGAGTGGGAATTTGCGCACCCGATAAACCCACAGCGCCCGGCGAAATGTGATACGTGTCACAGGATCGGGCGGTTGAGGAGCGCCAGGAAATCTCATCGACGACCGAAAAGAATTCCGGAGGAGGAACAAGCGCGGAGGATAATCCCGGATTGCCCGACGGAATTTGGTACACGGCGCTTGATCTAACGACGCGTGGTCAAAGGAAGATCGCATCGACGGTTGGGAACGATTCCGCTGAGCAAAGTTGCTCGACGGTTAAAAGGGAAGAGCCCAGCGGAATTGGTAAACAAAACGTGATCCGACGGCTCACCCGCAAAGGCAAATCAGATCATTGGCTGCGGATAACTCTGGGACCCAAAGTTGCGCGATGGTTAAAGCGAGAAGGCTCGGCGGAAAGGGACATGTGGCCTGTGATCCGAAGGGCAGGAATTTGCGCAGAAGAGATCGGCGGTCGGAAATGAACCCGGAAGAGAAAGATGCGTGGCTGTTAGAGATAGGTAGTGGTTGCGGAAATAAATGCTTCCCACGTGTCTAATCAGGGTGGTCCTATAAAGGCAAAGTTGACATCTTCTCTGATTATTTTATTTCTTGGGACCCGGCGAAAAGGACCTGTCGATTTGGGCGCTTCCAGTTGTCAAGTACCAAGGCGCGTTCCGAGCACACGCCTTCACAGTGAGCCAGGTAGGACCTCAAAACCTGTAACTTCTTCGCCCAATTCGTGTTATAAATTAAGAAATGGACCAACAGAGCGAAGCTTCTGTGTCTGGTCGGGTCCCGGATGAAAGGGAAGAATTCTTGGTAGATAGACACAGAGGTGTCTGCGACCCTTTCCTGTCCACAGGAAGTGTGTCTGGCAGTAAAGAAAGGTTATGGTCTTGTTTTTTGCAAGGAAATGATGTTCTGAATGTGTGCAAGTCCTTTTTATAATTTTTCTCCCTGGAGCAAACCCTCCACTTCCCGAAATTTGCCGAATGGTGCGCAGTAAATTATTCTCCCTCTCGGAGAGTCATTGTGAGTCAGTCTACGTCTAGGATATTGTGTAAAATTGATGCTTCAGTAGTTAGAGAAAATCTTGATTTGCCCGAAAGTTATCCTGGAAACCGTGAGTCTGTGAATGAAGCCGTCCTTGCTGAGTTTTCCCGAAGTTGCCCAGTCGATGCTCGCTCTCGATTCCTGTCAAGTATCCTGAAGGAAGGTCAGTCCCTGGAAAGCCTCTCCTTACCTTACCCCTTGCGCGTTTTCAGGACTGAGGTGCAATTAGTGATGTCTTTGGTTTGTAAAGTGTTGGGTATAGATGACGATTGTCATGTAGGTCATGTTGTCCTTGGTTTCCTGTTAAAGGTGAATTCTTTGAGTCCCGAGTCCCAGTCAGCTCCTGTGCTTAATTTGGAGGAGTATCTTGCCGAGGCAATCCACCTCCAGCTGACTGAGTTTCCCAAGGTCCAGTTTTTTAGATTTCAATCACATTTGCTTAACATGTTGATATGTTCCAATGTTACCGAATTGAAGTTCTTGAGTACTCTATCCTCTTCTGATTTGCCAAGGCAAATCCACTTGATCGAATTTGCCAATTCGATCATGTCCGAAATATACAGGATGTTGTTTGATGGAGAATTGTCGCGGGTCTTCGATGAAATGAAATATTTGATGCAGTCCTCACCCGAAGGACGGGTGGGAGACTGGTTCCTGTACAAAGATTACACTGTTTTGAGAGTGTACGGCTTTACTGGTCAGCCTTATAGGTTGCCTTCTTTTTTAACTTCAAGAATTTTTGCTCTGGAGTTTATGAGACAAAGGTTGTTATCAGAGGAGGAGCACTTCGGTGCTTTCAGGAAATCTTTGAATATTAAATTTCCTTTTAAGGTCGGCCCTTTCATTTTTAAAGGCAAAGGTGCCCTGACATGTATAGAGAGATTTATGGAGCCCATGGAATTCATTAAGGATGTAAATATGAGCTACGACCCCCACCAGGTGATTTCATTAAGAAAGCAAGCAAACAGGAACAAACCGTTTGAGCATCAAGCCGTTGAAGGGTTATCTGAAACAGCTAATTTACTCACATTCACTGACGAGTCCAATGCTGAGGCTGAGGCAAATCCTGCATCCTGTTCAGAGATCCAAATCACAGAGGGCATCAGTGTTGCTGTCAGGAGGAGTTTGGACGAAGCCGAAATTATGGATGTGGATGAACAAACATCCCGTAAGAAAGCGAAGCTGCTCAAAGGAGGTGAGATCGTGGATGAAGGGGCGCCCGGAGTTTCCAAAAAGGATGCTTTGGTTCCCCTGAAGACAGTACAGGTTAGTCAGTTTTCCTTTAAAGATTCAGAAGG
>LPNX010570284.1:386899-402092 GCA_001517045.1 Pseudotsuga menziesii
TCTGAGTGATAACACTCTGTTAGGGTTTCAGATCCAAATCTATAGTCAAAATGATCAGTATGAAGGTTGAAGATCGTTTGGAAGGAGCTTCCAACTTCAAACCCTGGAATTCTAGGGTTCTTATTCTAATAGAATAAAATGAACTATTACAGTGTGTAAATGAAAAGGTCCCAGAACCAGAAGTTGAAGAAGACAAACCTCGTTGGAGGAAGAATGATGGCAAAGCAAGAAGGATTTTGGTGGACTCAATTAGAGACCACTTGGTTCCTCAAATTTCAGAAAAGATGACAGTGAGGAAGATATTCAAAACGTTAAAGAGTCTATTTGAACACAATAGTATCACTGTGAATTCACATTAAGTAATAAACAGTCGAATATGAAGATGACGAAGTCCGAGAATATTGCCTCATATTTCATGAGAATCACTGAACTCCGGGACAAGCTAAAGTCCATTGGAGAAAATCTTGAAGAAAAGAATCTCGTTATGACCACCTTAAATGGTCTCCCGCCATATTGTGATTCTTTTATCCAAACTATAAGTGTTCGAACCAATTAGTTTCCCAATCTTGATAAGCTATGGGCATAATGCACTCAGGAATAAAAAAGAAACACAACACGCCAAAGACTTCATGGCACTCAACCTGAGGAAACTAAAGTATTTGTATCTCATGCCAAAAAAGGAAATGGAAGGGGAAGAAAGTACTTCAATCAAAAGCACCAATATAAGATATCTAGTCCTCCCCCATATTAGAAGAAACAAGAGAAGAAGGATTTATCTCATATACAGTGCTACAGGTGCAAGAAATACGGTCATTATTCCAGTAGCTGTTGAAGTTCAATCAAAAGGAAGCATGAGGTTTTAATTGATGATGTAGAAGAAGAACCTCCTCACAAGGAGCCAAGGAAGGATGATTGTTTGGAGTTATTCTTATAAGAAACGATATGAAGATCCATATTGTGATGATCGTCAAGCAAGCATATGAAGATCAACGGACTCTGACAGTGGGATCCCACCCACAAAACTACAAAAGATAAATATTTGATTTTGCATGCTCTAGTAGATAAGATCTTGTTGTTTTTTAATATATTTTTCACATATCTACATTTCTAAATTCAGGTAGTTAAATAGTTTATCATGCTGCACAACCCTTCTAGGATGACAACTCCTTTATATCATACTGGAGTAGTACACACTCTTAATGGTATGCTATAATGGAGACCATAAACATATGAATATTGGCCTTATGTGTGTTGTGTCGAAGCATTGACTAAAAGGTTTCCTACATTATTTTGTTAATACATTGATTATGAAATATTGCTAACCATCTAATGGTATTTGTAATGTCCCCATACCCCATAATGCAGAATTATTAAAAATTTTGTTGCAACAACCCTTGTCCTCCTTTCAAAACACAGGGCATGGGTGTCAACACACTCTTCAACCTTCATTCTTAGGATTAGAAATTACTGTAAAAATCTTTCTTCCCTTCACAGATCCCTTCTGCAACTAGAAACACCATTTTCGCAATGAGCCTATTATTTTCATACTCCACCTTCTGCTCTTTCACCTTCCACCTTTCTGACCTTGAAACTCAGGAATAAGAACTTTAACATTCGACGAAAAGGTTCAACCATTACTTTTCCTTCCGCACTTCCTGATCCGGGAGGATCTAAAAAGGGCAATTTTCAAAATCATCATATTGTAATAAATTTAGTACCATGTCGAATATCTCGTCAAGCCGATTCCAACAGTGCAAACGGCATGTCAAACGGACTCCGGATGCAAAAGATATTGCGTTTTGAAGTTTGGCCCCAACAGGGAAAATTTTGGCTGAAGTGCCACGTGGCACTCCCCTAAGCTGCCACGTGGTAGTCAAAAAGTGCATTCTAATGACATGGCATGATAATGTGGCATGATGATGTGGCATGCTGACATGGCATGATGCCATGGCATGATGATGTGGCATGGTGACATGGCATGTATGCATTTGTTCTTGAAATGAGTTTTAGGACATTCATGCATTTACTCATGAGAAATTGTAAAATGATTAATATTTGAAGTGAGTGGAAAAATTACTCACATATTACTCATTTATTTTATTCCTTGAGTTGTTATGAAGTTAATGCATGGTTGTAACAAAAAAAAAACATGCCATATTTGTAAAGAAGTTGTAACAAGTTGGTTTATGGTTGAAAAACCAACATGCTATTTAAAAAAGGGATTTTTTTATGTAATGGATTATTGTTGGATTTTGTAAATGTCATTATGGGGAAGTAACTAAATATGAAAACCCATGGGCATGTGGGCATGAACCATATTTTTGGTTTATGTTCTTAAAAGCCAAACCAATTTGTAACTAATCCCAATTTGGAGAATCACATGTATCATGCCACCAATATTAGCTTCTCTTATTTAAGCACTTGTCATGTGCATTTGAAGGGAGCTCAAGTTTGGAGAGATGTAGCCCATAGAGAAAGCAAGCATTTGAGAGGCCCCATTGGGGGTATCCATTGGAGAAGCTCATGGAGAGGCTCCAACCTTGTAGTTTCAGCTCAGAGAGAAAGCATGGCTCCATCATGTCCGAAGGTGATCCAGCGTAGGAGACAAAGAAGCAAAGTCAGTTCGAGGAGGCAACATTTCAATTTGCATTTGAAGGCAAGTAGCGACCATCTACACTCTCATCCCGAAGGACAAAGGTGAAGGGATTGGTTGGTAAGAGTGTGACTTTGGTTTTATTTATGCACTTGTCATGCAAACATATTATCGTCTATTGAGACTATCCTGCAGAAGATCGTGTGGCGTAGCTCAAGGTTCATGGGTCATAGAGTCAGTTGAAAGAGTGCGATTTGCAACATTATGCAAGTCTTTGATCCGCTCGAGGTTCATGGCTCGTAGAGTCAGTTGAAAGAGTGTGATTGGATACATTGGGAAAATATCTTCATGTCCAAGTTTGGCAACTTCTCGAGACAAAGGAGGCAGGCATTTGCTTGCTTGATTTCTGCAGTCTTCGATTGAGTCCTATAGCTTGTGCACTTATGTGACCCATCAAAGGCAGTTATGGTGCGGCGGTAGAGATGAATAGATGATGAAGACTCTGCAGGTGAATCCATTGTGATGTATCTTATGTATTTGTGCATATTTGCAATGGATTGGTCACTCTATTTTGGAGTAAGCCCAGAGACGTAGCCAGGAGATCTGGTGAACTCCGTAAGCAAATCGTGTCCCTAATGTGCTTGAATGATTTTTCATTTTCATGTGGATGATTCTATGCTACACACTTATATTATGCTCATGTTCACTTGCACCAACGTCAGAAAAAAGATCCTATTGGTCCCGATTGTTTAGAGCGGGTTCGATGACTTTTCAGGATCGCCCTTGGGATCAGATCAAGTGGTATTAGAGCAGGCTGACAAGTGTTGCAGGTTGTGGACTGTTATGAGCAAAAGTTTGCAGTGTGAAAAAATCCAGGAATTGGAAGCAGTTTGTGCAGGCACCAATGAAGCAAGAAGTAGATGAGCATACTTGCAAGAAGCTTTTGGGGACCAAAAACCTTCCCAGTGGGGAGGAATGATCCGGGAGGATCTAAAAAGGCCAATTTTCAAAATAATCATATTGCAACAAAAATAGTACCATGTCAAAGAGCTCGTCAATCCGATTCCAACGGTGCAAACGGCGTGTCAAACAGACTCTGGATGCAAAAGATATTGTGTTTTGAAGTTTGGCCCCAACAGGGAAAATTTTGGCCGAAGTGCCATGTGGCACTCCCTCAAGCTGCCACGTGGTAGTAAAAAAGTGCATTCTAATGACATGGCATGATAATGTGTCATGATTATGTGGCATGATGATGTGGCATGATGACATGGAATGATGATGTGGCATGTTGATGTGGCATGTTGATGTGGCATGATGATGTGGTATGATGACATGGCATGCTTATGTGGCATGATGACATGGCATGATGATGTGGCATGGTGACATGGCATGATGACTAGCATGCATGCATTTGTGCTTGAAATGAGTTTTAGGACATTCATGCATTTACTCATGAGAAAGTGTAAAATGATTAATATTTGGAGTGGAAAAATTACTCACATATTACTCATTTATTTTATTCCTTGAGTTGTTATGAAGTTAATGCATGGTTGTAACCAAAAACAAACATGCCATATTTGTAAAGAAGTTGTAACAAGTTGGTTTATGGTTGAAAAACCAACATGCTATTTAAAAAAGGCATTTTGTTATGTAATGGATTATTGTTGGATTTTGTAAATGTCATTATGGGGAAGTAACTAAATATGAAAACCCATGGGCATGTGGGCATGAACCATATTTTTTGTTTATGTTCTTAAAATCCAAACCAATTTGTAACTAATCCCAATTTGGAGAATCACATGTATCATGCCACCAAGAGTAGCTTCTCTTATTTAAGCACTTGTCATGTGCATTTGAAGGGAGCTCAAGTTTGGAGAGATGTAGCCCATAGAGGAAGCAAGCATCTGAGAGGCCCCATTGGGGGTCTCCATTGGAGAAGCTCATGGAGAGGCTCCAACCTTGTAGTTTCAGCTCAGAGAGCAAGCATGGCTCCACCATGTCCGAAGGTGATCCAGCGTAGGAGACAAAGAAGCAGAGTCAGTTCGAGGAGGCAACATTTCAATTTGCATTTGAAGGCAAGTAGCGACCATCTACACTCTCTTCCCGAAGGACAAAGGTGAAGGGATTGGTTGGTAAGAGTGTGACTTTGGTTTTATTGATGCACTTGTCATGCAAATATATTGTCATCTATTGAGACTATCCTGCAGAAGATCGTGTGGCGTAGCTCGAGGTTCGTGGCTCGTAGAGTCAGTTGAAAGAGTGCGATTTGCAACATTATGCAAGTCTTTGATCTGCTCAAGGTTCGTGGCTTGTAGAGTCAGTTGAAAGAGTGTGATTGGATACATTGGTAAAATATCTTCATGTCCAAGTTTGGAAACTTCTCGAGACAAAGGAGGCAGGCATTTGCTTGCTTGATTTTTGCAGTCTTCGATTGAGTCCTATAGCTTGTGCACTTATGTGACCCATCAGAGGCAGTTATGGTGTGGCGGTAGAGACGAACAGATGATGAAGACTCTGTAGGTGAATCCATTGTGATGTATCTTATGTATTTGTGCATGTTTGCAATGTATTGGTCACTCTATTTTGGAGTAGGCCCAGAGACGTAGCCAGGAGATATGGTGAGCTCTGTAATCAAATCGTGTCCCTAATGTGCTTGAATGATTTTTCATTTTCATGTGGATGATTCTATGCTACACACTTGTATTATGCTCATGTTCACTTGCAATAATGTCAGAAAAACAATCCTATTGGTCATGATTGTTTCGAGAAGGTTCGATGACTTTTCGGGCTCGCCCCCGGGATCAGATCACTCCTGGTTTCCTCCTTCCGCTCAGAACTCGGGAATTGGAACTTCAACATTCGACGAAAAGGTTCAATCATTATTTCGCCTTCCGTTCAGAACTCAAAAATCAGAACTTCAACATTTGGTGGAAAGGTTCAACCATTTCTCCACCTTCCGCACTTCCACTTTCTGCCTTCCGCTCAGAACTTGGGAATCAGAAATTTAACCTTCGACGGAAGTGTTCAACCATTATTCTGCCTTTCGCACTTCCGCTTTCTTCCTTCCGTAGGAAGATCCTAAGGTGTGGAAAACTAAATTTCTTCCTTGTTCCACTTCCCTTTTTCTGATCTCTCCCTTCCTCTTTCCTTAAGCGGATTCCAAGGGGCGGAAACACTAAATCCCATGCATTCTGACCCTGCCACTTGGCTTTTAGCCTCCAAGGAATTAAGAAAAATGCATTGCAAAACAAAAGGCATATATAGGAGCAAAATACAGGGAAACATACACAAGTAAACCTCTACTTAATCATCAACAAGAATTGATGACCTCTTCGATCAAATGAAAGGAGCAAAGGTATTTTCCAAGATTGATTTGAGGTATGGGTACCATCAGGTGAGAATCAAGGATGAAGACATTCATAAGACAGCCTTTAGGACAACGTATGGACATTATGAATTTGTAGTGGTACAATTTGGACTCACAAATGCACCAGCAACATTTATGTGCCTTATGAATAGTGTCTTCAGTAGGTATTTGGACAAATTCAATTTTGTTTTCCTTGATGATATTCATGTTTATTCTAAGAATGAAGAAGAGCATGAAGAACATTTGAGACTAACATTGCAATTACTCAGAGAACACCAGCTATATGCAAAGCTGAGCAAATGTGATTTCTATAGGGATAGAATTCAGTACTTGGGGTCACATTATTTTAGAGGAGGGTATATCTATAGACCCTGAAAAGATTGAAGCTATTAAGAATTGGCCTACTCCAAAGAATGTGAAAAAGGTAAGATCTTTTATGGGGCTTGTGGGATACTACAGGAGATTCGTTGAAGGATTCTCCAAGGTTGCACATGCTATCACTTCTTTACAAAGGAAGGGGATAAAGTTCGAATGGACCTCGAAGTGTGAAGAAAGTTTCTAGCGATTGAAGTATCTTCTCACACGTGCACCGGTCTTAAAAGTTGTAGACCCAGAGAAATATTTTGTGGTATGTATGGATGCATGCGGGAAAGGACTTAGAGGAGTTCTTATGTAAGACAACCACATGATATGTTATGAGTCGAGAAAATTGAAGGAGCATGAGAAGAATTATGCCACTCATGATCTAGAACTTGTAGCCACCGTACATGCTCTCAATATGTGGAGACATTACTTGATGGGCAGAAGATTTGAGCTAAGGACATACCATTGTGTTCTGAAGTATTTGTTTGATCAGCCTACTCTAAATGCTAGGAAAGCGAGATGGTTGGAGTTTTTATGTGAGTTTGATTTTGAAATCAAGAACATAAAAGGAAAAGAGAATAAGGTAGTTGATGCACTCAGCAGGAAGGTGCAAGAAATGCATATGGCATCCATTAGTATTTTCCAATCACATTTGAGCTAGCATATTGCTAATCGTGTTGTTGAAGATGAATCATATGCACAGGTCAAGGACAAGTTGCAGCAGTGAAGCCTTGAAAATAAGTATGAGGGATATAAATTGGAAGAAGATGGACTTCTTACTTATAAGAAAAAAATTATATTCCAAATGTAGCAGATTTCAGGAGGGTTGTTATGGATGAGATCCATCAAGCTCCATATTCTGGTCACCCAGGATATCAGAAGATGATTGCTACAGCTAGAAAGCAGTAATTTTGGCCAGGAATGAAAAAGGACATGGTTGAATATATTTCAAGGTGCATGAAGTGCCAGTGAGTGAAGGTTGAACATCAACATCCAGCAGGTTTGTTGCAGCCTTTGCCAGTTCCAGAATGGAAATGGGAAGTTATTTCCATGGATTTTATTACAGGATTGCCAATTACTTGGAAACAACATGATTCCATCATGGTTGTGGTGGACAAGTTGACAAAGGAAACACATTTTATACCAATTAAGTCTACGCATAAGACTAATGACATTGCAAAGATATACATGAAGGAGATTTTCAAACTGCATGGATTTCCTAAGGCAATAGTCTCTGACAGGGATATCAAGTTCACTTTCAATTTTTGGAAGGGTTTGTTTGCATATTTGGGTACAAAGTTGAATTTCATCACAGCCTACCATCCTCAACCTGATGGATAGATCGAGAGAGTTAACCAAGTGCTGGAAGACATGCTTCGCATGTATTTGATGGACAAACCATCCAAGTGGGAAGACTATTTACACCTGGTAGAGTTTGTTTATAACAATGGATAGAAATCATCATTGGGGATGAGTCCATATGAAGCTTTGTATGGCAGAAGGTTTAGGACACCAGTGACCTGGGATAATCCAGTGAGTAGGGTTGTGCTTGGTCTAGAATTTCTCAAGGAGATGGAGCAGGAAGTTGTAAATATTAAGCAGAATTTGAAGGTAGCCCAAGACAGACAAAAAAGCTATGCAGATAAGCATAGGGTGAAAAGAGAGTTCAGTGTTGGGGATCATGTTTACCTCAGAGTGAAGTAAAAGAAGAGTTCCTTGAATCTTGGAAGTTGTGCCAAGTTGTCACCTAGATACTGTGGGTCGTTTGAAGTGCTTGAAAGAATAGGGCCAGTTGCATATAGACTTGCATTGCCTGCTAGCACTAGAGCTCATAATTTTTTTCATGTTTCTTTGCTTAATAAATATGTACATGATCCTAACCATGTAATAAATTGGGATGTGATACAGGTGGAACCAAAGGGAGAGTTCCAAATCGAGCCTATGCGCATCCTCTCCAGGAAGGTCATAATGCTTCGGAACCGAGCAATAAGACAGGTGAAGGTGCAATGGGAGCAGCACTACAGTCCTGAAGAAGCTGCGTGGGAGTTGGAGGATGCCATGCGACTGGCACATCCATTTTTGTTTGAATCTATGGATTGCTGAGGGCAGTACCAGAAAGCATTTTTGTTCAATGTTGTAAAGCACTGAGGATAGTGTTGTTGAAGGGGGAGGGGAATGTAACACCCTGGTTTTGACCTCGTTGCATTTAAATAAATGATGTAAATAATCATGGTGTGGAGTTAGGAAAAATCCCCACCATCGATTTAGTATTTATGTTTCGGCAATTAAGGTTGGGTCGATGGTATCTTTTTATGCTAGCTGAACATTAAAAAAATTGGGCATCATGTTAAAATTTCAATTTTAATTAAAACCTACAGTCGGCTATGTAAACGCAACTAAACGAGATCGAGGCATGATTTCTCCTAAGGATGAGGGAGTGGGGGATTGGAAGAGTGGGAAGAAATTCGAATTGGGCAGAGCACCAATTCTGGAAAAACATTTTTAAATTTTCTTGGGAAAGAAAACACCAAAAACGACCACTTTTCCCTCATGCGGCAGCGTTTCACCTTCCCTCACGATTTGGAATGGAAAAACGTTTTTTGGAAACCCAATTGGGAATTCACATAGTAGCCAGCAAGAAAAAATTATTCTGAGTCTGGACCCTTGGAGACATTTCTCTTGTTCTTCATTTTTGGTTTTTGTTTTTACGATTTTCCCCTGTTCCGCAATTTTTTTCCTTTCACGATTTTTCCTGTCTACTAGTTTTTCCCTGAATACGATTGCCCAAAAAATGATTTGGTGTCTTTGAATTGAATAACTCGCAAACCTTTTTCGATTTGGTATTTTGCAGCAGTCAGTTTAGCACTGGTAGTATTAAGAAATTCTTGATTACTGTGTGTGTATGTAATCCCTGGTGTCTGCTACGTTTTGTTAATTCCGGTATTGAGATAACTATGTGCACATTCTTGCTTTGGAAACTACATTGATTGAAGGAATGGAAATAGAGTCTATACTTTATTGATAAACCTAGTGTGTGAAAGAACCTCACACACCAATCTAGAAGGTTGTTTTTATTCTTTGCATGCCCTGAATAGCACTGGAAGGGAAGGAATGTCCTGAGGGATTGTGTAGCAGAGAAGGGAATGATTCCTTTTATTAGGTGTGTAATTGTTTAGAAATCAGGCTAGATCTAGTGTGGGTGTTCATAGCTCTGGGGATGAGTTCACTAGCTTAGCAATCAGTCTTTCCACCTCCTTGGCAGCCTGATAAACTCAACCGAAAGGATGGCTTGGCTGGTAGCCTGATAAACCCAGCTGTTGGCTTGGCGGTGTCTCATGTGAATTTGGCTAAGTGTAAACCACTACCTGTGTAAGTATGATAAACTCAAATGTGTTGGATTGACTGAGTTTTATTGTACCCTTGGCTATGGGAGAATTCTGCTAGTGTTCCTGATTCCTTGGGGAAAATCATGCCTAACTTGGGGATGACAGTGTTGCTGAGAGATTAAAGAGCACACTAGCATATGGTTGGGTGGAACGTTGCAGCGAAATCGATGGTTGCAAGACAAGCTTCTTTAAAAGATAAGTATTCTCTTATATTTTATTTCCACAATTGTATATTGTTATGAATTTATATGAACATGTTAAATGCTTGAAATGAATGTGTTTAATGAATGTTTTTCTTCTGCTGTATATATCATGTACATTTCATTATGCATCTATGATTTTATATGTTTGATATAAAATGGATTATTATATATTATGTTCATGGGGCTTAGATTTTCCAGGTTGTTAGATGTTAGTCGCATCCTCTCCGCCGAGTAAGGGTTGGGGACGTGACACCAGCCAAGCCAACACTCAGTTGGGTTTATCAGACTGCAGGCTTACAAGCCAAACAATGTTTGGTTTATCAAGCTGTTCAGGTACACAGGGTACTCCCAAAAGACCGAACACATTCAGATACTGCTTCACACAAATAGATCACATATCAACACACCGATGTTTGTCAAGTGGTTAAAACCCTCAAGAGGGAAACAATCCATGGCCCTAGCGAAATAGCTACTTGGAGCAATTTATTATGCAAAAGAAAGAAAGTTACATGAGCTTCTCATAATCGATCAACTAGCCAAGGACCCTCTATGCTCTTTAAATAGAGATCATAGACCACTCGGGTGTTAAGCCACAGATCAATGGTAAGTATGATCTAAGAGAAGTTTAACCGTCGGATCACTCTATGTCTAGAACATATGGTGACCGTCGGATTAGAATATTTACAAATGCATGCTAATGCACACTAAAGAAACATACTTTTACCTAACAGATATATTACATAAGTTGAACGGACATATTACATAAGTTGATCTTAACTAACTCCTAAGTGTCTAAATATCCTAACATCCCCTCTTAAGAACAACTTGGGATAGGATTGAAGGATTTACAAAAGTGACACTATTAGGAGAAGGAAGGAGGCATTAGAGCCTATCCCCCCTTAAGGACACATTCATGAACTCCTAACATAGACCGAAGTTTATAAAACTTCGCTTCTGTAAGAGACTTGGGGAAGATGTCTGCAACTTGACCATCTGTAGGTCAATATAGCACTTCAATAACACGATCATGAACAAGATTTCTGATGAAGTGCAAGTGTAGCTCAATGTGTTTGCTGCACTGATGTAGAACGGGATCTTTGGCAAGCTTGATGGCACTTTGATTGTCGCACCAAAGTGGAGTAGGCTGCTGTTGCTCGAATCCAAACTCTGAAAGGATCTGTTGAAGCCATAAAGCTTCCTGACTGGCATTAATTGCGGCTCGATATTCTGCTTCTGCTGAAGAAAGAGCAAGAGCTTGTTGTTTCTTACAAGCCCAAGTGACAGGTCCAGATCCCAGACTGAAAACATAACCTGCAGTAGACTTTCGATCATTAGGATCGCCGGCCCAATCTAAATCAGTAAAACCAACCAACAAAGGTTTCCCCCCTGTACTGTAATAAATCCCAAACTAAATTGTACCTTGAATATATCGAAGTATTCTTTTTGTTTCTTTCCAGTGACTTTCATGAGGAGTTTGCATATAACGGGCAACACGACCAACCGAAAAGGAAAGGTCAAGACAGGAATGAGTCAAGTATAAAAGACTACCAACAAGTTGACGATACAAGGTGGCATCTACTTCAGGGGAAGTACAAGTGGCAGAAAGTTTGACTCCAGACTGGAAGGGAGAAGGGGCTGGTTTATAATCTTCCATGTGGAAGCGACGAATAAGGTCACAAGCATACTTAGACTGGGAAAGAAAGATTCCTTCTTTGGTTTGCAAGACTTGTAGACCAAGAAAATAATGCAAATGTCCTAAGTCTGACATTTCAAAATTTTGCTTAAGACTGTATTTCACATGGGTTATAAGTTTAGGGTCACTAGCAGTAAGGATAAGATCATCAACATAAAGAACAAGTATGATGAGATGGTTTCCTACTTTCTTGGTATAGACATTAGGATCAAAATGGCATCTAGAAAAACCAATGTCAAGGAGAAAGCTATCCATTTTGGCATACCAAGCTCTAGGAGCTTGCTTAAGGCCAAATAAGGATTTCTTAAGGAGACAAACAAGGCTAGAGTTATTCTAAACATATCCAGGAGGTCGTTCCATGTAAATTTCCTCATGTCAATCACCATGTAAGAAGGCAGACTTGACATCCATTTGATGGACTTCCCAGTTATGTAAGGCTGCAAGGGAAAGAACAAGGTGGATGGAGTTCATTTTTGCTACAGGGGCAAAGGTTTCATTGTAGTCAATCCCTTCAACTTGGGAAAAACCTTTGGCAACTAACCTTGCCTTAAGTCTTTCAACACTTCCATCTGATGCATACTTAGTTCTATAGAACCATTTACATATGACAATTTTTCTTCCTTTTGGAAGAAGAACAAGATACCAAGTATCGTTCGCCATTAAGGAACGATCTCTTCATCCATAGTTGCATCCCAATCTGGATTTCCTGAAGCTTCTGCAAAAGTTTATGGATCATGATTCTCAAAAACTTGAGCCAAAAGAGAAGAGGCTCATTGAAACTGAGAACGTGTTCGACGTTGATCTCTAGGATCACTGGCAAGATCACCAACTGCTTCACATGTTGAATGGACCCATCGAGGAAGTATTGGTGCTGGTGCAATTGGAGGAACATGAGCAAGCGGAGGTGTATTTTCATCCTCACTGTCATCATTAGAAACTGGAGTTGGAAACATGTCAAGGAAGCTAGAAGAAGAAGAAGAAGAAGGCACAATCGTCGAATCAGGCTCGTAGGCCAAGGATGACACACCCGCCAAGTTAGGCTCGCAGGACAAGAGATTTTCATCAAATTTAACATCTCTTCTAATGATTATATCATGAGAATGTGGCTGAAGAAGTCTATAACCTTTTACATCTTCAGAATATCCAACAAATATGCACTTTTCACTTTTAGGCTGCAATGCTTTCCGTTTTTCATCCGGAATGTGAGCCCATGCTTCACAACCAAACACACGAAAGTGACTTACATCTGGTTTAACTTTACTCCATGCTTCTTCCGGTGTTATACCCTGTAAAACTTTAATGGATTTGTGATTAACTATGTCATTTGCACAATTTATGGCCTTAGCCCAATATTGAAGACTTAGTCCTTTAGATTGGATCATACAATTAGCCATTTCTTTTAAAGTGCGGCTCTTCCGTTCAGCTACACCATTTTGTTGTGGTGTATATGGATAAGTGTGTTGTTGTTGGATTCCTTGTTCAGTGCAAAAAGTAGTGAACTTGTTGTTAACATATTCTCCTCCATTGTCAGCTCTTAACTTAATAATTTGATGACCAGATTATTTTTCAACAAGGGCCTTATAGGCCAAGAACATGTTAAAGACTTCACTCTTAAGTTTTAGGAAGTAAACCCAAGTGCGTATGGGGTAGTCATTAATGAAAGTTAAGAAATATTTGAAACCAGAAAAGGAAGCAGATGGAAGAGGGCCACACAAGTCACTATGCACAAGCTCCAAGGGAACCGAGGCATGCCAAGAGGCACGTTTGTCAAAACTGTCACGATGATGTTTTCCGAGTACACAACCGGAGCAAACACCATCCTTGCAAGATACTAGCGGAAGACCAATCACCATATTGTCTTTACATAGTTGTTGCAATGAGCGATAATTTAAGTGACCAAATCGCTCATTCCAAAGTTTGCTCAAGTTATCACTATGAGCAACAAAAACTGAAGGAAAAGGTGATGGCCCAAAGTTGTTAAATTTGTACAACCTTGTAATATCATCAACAGTTCCAGTAGTTAGGACATTTTGAGGATTTTAAAAATCCTTGATTACAACTTGGTGAGGTGTAAATGTCACAGTTTTACCTTCACCTGAATGAGTAATTTGATAGACTGATAAAAAATTGCAGGAAATTTTTGGAACACATAGTACATCACTGAAATGACCATTTTCTATTGGAACTGTTCCAGATCCTACAACAATTAGAGATCTATCATCACCCACAAATATTTGTTTGGTGTTACATTCATGCATAGTAGAAAATATGGCTTTATCCTTAGCCATATGATAAGATGCTCCATAATCAATGAGCCATTCAATTGAAGTAGAAGAAGAAGATGCAGTATAAGAGTAACCAGAAGCACAAAGTGCATGTCCATGAGAGGTAGATTCTGAAGACAAATCTAGGCTGATGTGGTGCTTCTTCATTGCTGCTTCCAAGGCTGCTATATTCTTAAAACATTTAGATTCATCATGATTATCTTTTCCACAAAAATTGCAATGACGCTCAGTCTTTTTTCCTTTTTGCTTGGATCCTTTTTCATTTTTTAAAGAAGGAGCTGGCTGAGAGGGTTTGGGACCCTTGTTGTTTGGCTTATTATTGCAAAAATTTTGTTTCTTGGGAGGCTTGGACTTTTCTTTTTGTTGGGACAATAAGGCTTTCCCAAATGTATCTACATTGTCAATTATTCCAAGATGAATGAGCTTATCTTGTTCTCTAATTAAGGAATCAAAAAATGATTCAAGGCTAGGCTCTTGATAGCTAGCTGCAGTCAAGGATTCTTTCATGGAGTAGAATGTAGATATAAAAACAGAATTTGCAGGTCCAAGTTTGGAAAGAATACGATAAATACATTATTTGTGTTCTTTCTTAATCTTGCATTCTGCACATAATAGTCTAAGAGTTTTATACTTGGATAAATAGTCTTGAATGGATGAAAAATCATTTGGATTCAAGGAAATCAACTCATTCTCAAGTTGATGACCTCGAATTTCATTGTGTTTACCAAACACAGATTCCAACTTTTCCCAAGCTTTATCAGGTTCATCAATTTCAGATATGTTGAAACACAAATCAATAGAGATTGACATCCCAATCAATCCACGAGCTTCATCACATCTATTTGCCCATTTAATTTTCTTATCATCATCAGTGGGTTCTGTTTCTTTCCCTGAGGTTATCCTGAAAATTCTCCTACTTCGTAGAACATCCTCCATACGAGATTTCCATGAGAAATAGTTAGAACTTGTAAGTATAATATCACAAGGGGCAGCCATACTGTAAAATAATGGCTGAAAGAACAAAAACTAACTGTCTGGATGCAAAGAGCTCAAAAAAATATGCGGTTTAAAAAAATCGGCACTTAAAAGTGATTCCGGATGATGAAGTTATGCTTAATCAAAGAAAATGTTCAAGATGTCCCCAATAATGACGTGGCAGATATTAACTTGACCAACTAAAAAAAAGAAGCCCCCTCTTTCCAAGATCAACCTTTGACAATCACTTTTACAATAAAGTTGCTTTAAAGTGAATCACTTTTGTAGAATAAGTGATGTTCACTTTTACAATAATGTGACTTTTTAA